>CM035152.1:104305623-104508921 GCA_020205615.1 Panax quinquefolius
TTTCGTATTCATAATTCTACACTCATTTTGTTAAAGTATTACTTCTATACTCCGTGAAATTAGTAGAATATTCTTAAAATTTGCACTTCATCTAGTTTCGTTTCATAAGGATATTTTTCTGAACATTCTTGTTAAATTTTAAGCTTTTCATGTCAGAGTACTATTCACGGGTACTATTCATTTATACGACATTATTCATACGTACAGTTGTAATAACCCAATATTTTCCATATAATTAAATAAGAAATTTTGCGTATAATTTTTTTTATAAAGTTTGGATTATGTGCAAGGTAAAATGTATGTATATATGTGATAAATAAAATTTTATTTATTACATGAATAATTGCAAATAATTTTTTAAAAAATTATTGATCATTATAAATTATATTTTTATAATAAATTTATTTTGTAGGAAAAATATTTTATTATTTATTTTCCATGAAAATATGATTATTGTATTATTTAATATATGATATGACTATTAAAATTATTACAATAACTATTTTATTATATGAATTTATTTAGATTAGTTAAGTTAATTATTTGAACTTAATTAATAATGGTGTATATGAAAGTTAAGTAGGATTTGGATTCAAAACCCTAATTACGGATTTTGAATAAGGAATGAGAATATTAATATAATATTAATTATATTTCGATTCTTTATAAATATGTATTGTATGTGTATATTGATAATGGTTGGTCAATTATGGTGTATCTGTTAGTGTTTATGCCTCTAGAGGCCAATTATTTGATATAATTGCTTAACATTTTGATATTATATTTGATTGAATAAATAAATGATTTTATTATGGTTTTATTTATTGCATAATATAATTGTTAACATAATAAAATTCCTTAGAATAGTGATACAAATTATATAGTTTCAAGTATGTGACTTGAACATGAGATTATATAATTACAATTAGAATCATTGTTCTTAAATGTCCCTAGTCGAATATCATTGTTGATGGGACAACAATGATGCATTGAGACTAGTATGTGGATTGACTGATGACCAAATCTCATTGTTCATAAATATATGAGATATTAAGTCAATGCATAGGTACACGTTAGAGAACGATGTACTGGACAGACCCATCATGAGAATTCTATGTGGAGCATTATGCGAAGTGTCATTAGAAATTCTGATAGTGACAATGATGTAATGGTCCTCCGACCTGAAATCACTATATTACTACACGTGAATTTATGTACTTTGATATCATCAAATGTCACCTTTAGTAGGGTGGACTATAAAGGTGATTATTGGGTACATCATGAATCGTGTGAGGAATATGAGTAATCTAGATGGAATTTAACCCTCCTATATATTATGGATGATATCCATAGGCCTCTTGATTAAGTAGGACTATGAAATGCATGTCCATGCTCAAATAGTGATTTGTTTCATATAGTCTACTCATTGATCAAGAAAACTCAGATTAAATTATAAAAAGTATGACACATTCCATGACTCGAGTTTAATCTAGAATATTAAGGTTAAAAGGATTAAATTACATTGAAACATTGGTCACGGAAAGGTTGCATCAAATTATCGATCTTATTATTACTTGGGTAGTAGTGATGCATTGCTAGATGTCGCTCACTGTTTATAATTTTATAATATGATTTTAAATTTATTGCCAACGTAATAATAACTTATAGGGTCACACACATAGAACGTAATTAAAAGGGAATTAATTTAAATTATAAAGATTTAAATATGCCAATATGATTGATAGTATTTAAATTATGAATTTAAATTAATAGGATAATTTATATATAGGTATATTAATTAAGTAAGACTTAATTAAGATATATATATATATATATATATATTATGGATTTTATTCAATTAGGTTTTGAATAATTCCTTTTAATCGCTATATATATAATATGTAGCAGCCATTTTAATTATTATTCATTAACCAAAACCCTAGCCGCTCTTAGAGAGAGACTAGAGAGAAAATAGTTTTAGAAAATCCTCATCCTTGGTGGTTAGTACCGCGTTTCCTTCTTCTGCAGATCGTACGACGATTGGCGGAGCGTTCGTGTGGATACCATAGAGACACAGTTCGTTCAAATTGCGTTGAAGATTTGACCGCATCGATTCTAGCTTTAATAATCGGTATAATTTCTAACCTCTAAATTAATTGAATTTTTCGCATGGATCCTGTTTTAGGGTTTCAGAATTGCCTTTAAATTGGTTTATTTCAAATTGCGTTTACGTCTTTGAAATCTACAAAGGTATCGAGCTACTTCTTGAAACGATTAATTCAGATAATGTGTTTAATTATTTTTGATATATATGATATGTGATGATACAATTTTACCGATCTGAAATTGATTATATTATTTTCGATATATATGATATATGATGATACAATTTTACCAAATCAAATTGAGTATATGGTATTACATAATCGATATATTACATTATTATGAATATCAGTAATAGATATGCATGTATATGATGTTCTGTTAATTGAGTATATGATATTCTATAATCGACTTATTCTGGTATTGTGAATATCAGTAATAGATATGCATGTATATGATGTTCTGTTAATTGTATCTTATATGGTGTAATAATAGTATACAACTTATGTTCTAATTGGATTATAAGTATGTAGATTCAGTTTAATATGATTAATTGAAATTAGACATATATGATATGTACCGGGTGTATTGTTATTATGATTGTAGCTGATTGACCACTGTGGGGAGACCCCCTTGGACCCCATCGTGGCGCTTGCGATGGTCATGTCCCATATATGTTATATATAGTTTTCTTTAATTATATATAAATTGTTATGTGTTTATTGTGATATGCTTGGTGCACAGTTATTGCCTTTTGACCCATAGGTTAGTGGTTTTTAGTTTTGAAATACGGCTTTCATGTTGTGCCTTTCTATAAATTCTAATGTAATATTCTCTTCTCATCTAAATCCCCTCGAATGTAACTCGAGGTTTCTTTATGTCATGTAATAATTTGTAATCGATGAAGATGTCAAGATGGAGAACACGATGGAAAGATGATGATGGAGAGGAGGCACATGCTTGAGGAAGATCCAAGGAAGCTATTTATTTTAAGATCTTTTACCACCTTAGATTGACCTTCAATCTTTCATTAGCTTGAAAAGATGGACAGTGGATTGGGCCATAACTGTGACACATTTAATTTTGCACTTTATGTATGCTTGTATGTGATATGATATGATAAATAATGTGCATGCTTATGAAATAATGTGCATGCTTATGATATGATATGATAAGATTAAGAATTGGTGAGATCTAAATTTATTTATAAAATCCCTCATTAAATTATTAAGTCTAAATCAGATGCCTTCCAATGAATAACACTCATTAAGACCTTGATCAATAGATGTAGGTTTGCCAAAGAAAAGTACCATATTTATCTAGGTAAGATGCGATAGGATAATTGTGATATCCAAATTGTTAAAGTCATTGGGCCCGACTTAACTAAGTTATCTCAATAGGATTGTGGACTTAGAGGCATAGAGTTTGGTAGGTACCATTAGATGGACTAGAAACAATTGTTGTTCACCAAACTATCCAAGAGTTATATATGATATAATTGACAAAAGGGTTGTCTACCTAAATAATTATGTTTTAAGAGATTAGCCAAAGCTAAATTTATAGGCTGAAAATGATTGGGTATATTGAGTACCTTGATAGGTTGGGTTTTCCAATCACTCCGGAAGCCCAAACTGATCTTGTTTTACAATCATTGAACAACAGCTACTCTCAATTTGTTATGAATTATTTAATGAATGAAATTGACAAACCCATTACTGAGTTGTTGAGCATGTTTAAGAACTGATGAGAACAACATGAAAAAGGCAAGACCCGCTCCCATAATGATGGTGCAATAGAGGAATGCTAGGGGAAAATGGAAAGGCAAGAAAAAGATAGGATCTAATTCTGGTGACAAACCTTATTCCAAAACAGGCTTTAAAACCTAAAGGTGGGGTGGCTAAAGAAGGTGATTGTCACTTCTGTGGAAAACCTGAACAATAGAAGAGGAATTGTCATGCTTATTTGGAAGAAGTGAAGAAAAAGAAAGGAAGTGTGACTTCTGATTCAGGTATATATGTTATAGAAGTCAACTTGTCTACTTCTACATCATGGGTATTCGATACTGGATGTGGTTCTCACATTTGTGTTAATGTGCAAGAACTTCGAAGGAGTAGGACTTTGGCAAAAGGAGATGTTGACCTACGAGTTGGGAATGGAGCAAAAGTTATTGCACTGGCCGTAGGAACATATCATTTATCTTTTCCCACTGGGCTAGTATTAGAATTAGAGGGTTGTTATTATGTGCCTGCTATAAGCAAAAACATTATTTTTGTTTCTTGTTTGGACAAGAAAGGTTTTTCATTTATAATTAAGAACAATCGTTGTTCGTTTTACTTAAATGATATTTGCTATGGTGTTGCACAATTGTTTAACGGTCTTTATATTCTTGATTTGGAAATGCCTATCTATAACATAAATATAAAACGATTTAAATCAAATGATTCAAATCCGACATATCTCTGGCACTGTCGTTTGGGCCATATAAATGAAAAACGCATATCAAAACTCCATAAAGAGGGATTTTTGGATTCATTTGATTTTGAATCATATGAAAAATATAAATCTTGTTTATTAGGCAAGATGACTAAAGCCCCTTTCACTGGACACAGTGAACGGGCTAGCGATATATTGGGACTTATACATAGTGATGTATGTTGACCCATGAGTTCGTTAGCAAGAGTTCTTGTAACTGCACCATTAACTCCTTCATCCTCCTTCCTCACCTTCAACTGATGATACCCCGTTCTTAAATCTATTTTAGAAAAATACATAGCCCCTTTCAACTGATCAAAAAGATCATCAATCCCGGGCAATGGGTATTTATTCTTTATCGTCAACTTTTTCAACTCTCGGTAGTTGATACACAGTCTTAACGATACATCCTTCTTCTTGACAAATAGTACCGGTGCTCCACAAGGCGAAACACTCGGCTGAATGTACTTCCTGTCCAACAGTTCTTGTAACTGCACCATTAACTCCTTCATCTCCATTGGCGCCATATGATACGGTGCCCTAGAAATTGGTGCCGCTCCTGGAACGATGTCTATCACAAACTCTGTCTCCCTAACCGGTGGAAGATCCAATAATTCACTCGGAAATACATCGGCGAATTCTCTCACTATAGGTATTTGTTGCATGGTTGCTTCCACTCTCTAGGTATCAACAACATGACACAGATAACCTACACATCCCTTCCTTAGCAATTTCCTAGTTTGTGTCATGGTTAGACAACACGAATGTCCCGACGATCTATTCCCATAAAATACTACCTGAGGTTATTTTAACGTCTTAATGTTTACATATTTCTTTTGACAATCTATAATTGCCCCATGGTTCATTAACCAATCCATTCTGAGAATTACGTCAAATTCTCCTAACTTTATCGTTAACAAATCTACTGATAACTTACAACCCCGTATATCTACGCAACAACTCCTATGAACATCTTCAACAGGAATTATTTCTTCATTTGCTACCTTAATATTTAAAGGTATGGGCAACTTTTCGGGAAGTAATCCTAATTGTCTAGCAAAATCGCATGCCATAAACGAACAAGTAGCACCCGAATCAAACAACACATAAGCATTTATATCGTTGATCGGAATAATACCTATGATGACGTCCCCTAATGCAACTGCATCTTGGACTGTCATGTTAATTGTACGACCCATCGGCCTACCCGGTTGCGCTGGACCACTAATAGCTAACTTACCGCTATTAGCGCCTCGATTCCCGTCCGTCCCCTTCTTCGGGCAGTTCTTTGCCATGTGGTCGATTGACCCACACACAAAGCATCCGTGATTCTTCTTCGGACTTGGACAATTAGGCCAATGTGCCCCTCCTATCCACAATTGTAATAGACGGCCTTCCCCTAGAGATAGACTCCTAAGTGAGTCTATCCACAGGTCTTGCAGGCCTCCATTCTCCTCTTCGGGTCTCTTTGCTTCACTCCGATATTCCCAGAGCTAAATACCTTCCTCTTCTGACCCTCGCCACTACCACTCGCTCCCTCAATCTTTCTCCCCCATCTACTTTACCCTTGCTCTTCTTGTCTTTGTGGTATTGACTCAGAGCCTCACTACCACCCTTGACGATTATCGCCTTCTCTAAAATGGTTCCAAAAGAAGTACTTTAAACCACCAAAATACGGTTATAGAGCTAGAGTTTCAAGCCCTACTCGAACCATCGCACCTTCCTCACCTCAGTATCCACTTGATGTGGAGCGAACCTCCCCAGTTCATTAAACTTGGCGGCGTATTGGGGAACTGTCATGTCCCCTTATTTCGACTCCAGAAACCGCATCTCCATCCTTCCCTGCATACTCGAGGGAAAGTAGTTCTCGAAGAATATCTCCTTTAACCTATCCCATGTCACATTTGTTATACCAGTCCTAGCCTGATTGGCTTCCCACCAAAAGTTGGCCTCTCCCTTCATCATATAGGTTACAAAGGCAACCTTTTGGGCCTTGTCGACATTGGCTATCACAAATTCCTTCTCTATCTCCTTAACCCACGTTTGGGCTTCAATAGGGTCCGTAGTTCCTTTGAACTCCGGTGGACCCACACTCTTGAAATCCTTAAAGGTAGTAGCTCGTGCTACTCCTGGATTTACGGGGATATTAGCCGATGTTCTATTAAAGGTAGCTGTTAATAGATTAACAAACTCCTACATCGGGTTACCCAGACCTCCCTCCGGTTGATTCACGTTAGCACCTTGATTACGTTGCACTCTTCACGGCGGTATTTTGCTGATACAATAAACACATTTCGTTATTATTCCTTTCTTTATTAGTTATCATTTAATATTAAACAATAACTCCAACATCCATAACTCATTGCTTTCCATAAAAAGAACTTATATTCATTCTTCGTAGTATAATACTACATCGGTTACATACACAGCCTAAGCTGATTTCATTACTTTCCCGCTATCACTTTCCAAAAATTGGGATTTACAAAAGACTACCATTCATTATACAAAGAGGGCTTTACGTCACTACTAATAAAAAATAATATTTACATACTACTCTAGTTATCACTAATCTATATCTGCCTTAAGGCATTCCCGAAATCTGCCTTGGCAAGACCGACAATGATATCACGGCTAATAGTATGCCATGTTTGCCCCACCTCTACAGGATATCCAGTTACCTGCTGCTAGAAATTTGTATGAGAACTCCTATAGGTATAGGACATTCTCCCTATCTTTTGCACCTTAATCTTTAGCTCCTCCTTGAGCTCCAAGACCTCATGCTTTAACTCATGGACTTTGTCCTTAGCCAAAATCCTCTCATCATGTTCCTGCTCCCATATGGACTCGACATCAGTCTTGTCCTCTATAACCATTTGGAGCTCTGCCTTCAGCTCCTTGACCTCCTGACAGTAATGGATATTTCTATCCAACACTTACATAAACAGAGACATCATTGACCCCCCAGGAGCTATCTCCGCTTCTATAGCCACCGGATTAAAGGACACTGTCTCTACTTCCTCCTCTATCATTCCGTCGAATACTGACATGTAGTCAGCTTCATCCGAGTCTCCAGACTCAATAACTACCACCTCCGGATCTGCTGCTATAGGGTTCGGTATAACCTCTACTTGGTTCACCGATTCTTCGCTAATGGTTTAACCATTTACAAACATTCTGTTTACTCCTGACATCTACACAAAACAATTAATTTGATTAGTACACGTCAGTAGAATAATAAAAACACATAACATATTATAAGGTTATTTTCGCTTGTACTTCTTTGATGTCTCTTAAGGTTATGACTTAAGGTTTTTAATCCCCCTTAAGTTTTATAACCTAAGGCTCTGATACCAACCTGTGATGCCCCCAAATCCGGGTATCTTCCAACCCGACAAATGGTGCTACACGGTACTACCATTCATACATTCATTCAATTGAACAATCTCAAAAGGACTAATATAACTTCTATATATTCAAGATAATATTACATTTCCCAGGTTCTTTATAACCCATTCATTTGTTCTTGTCATAATATTCAATATATTACAGAAATTAAACTATTCTATTACATAAGTAATCTAAGGGTTCGTCTTCGCCTTGCCCTTATATTTGCCAGAGCCTTCGGTCCGCTCGATCTTGGCTGTGTTCATATGGTTCAAGAAAGACTGAGCATGACTAGCTCAGCAAGTATTCCAATTCTAATAAACAACATACTTGAAACATAGAACTCATATATCTTCGTTAACTGAACAATAGTTACAAAGTACTATCGATAATTCAAAATAGCACTTCTTTTCATTCAAAATGTTTTTCAACAACCATATTCAGTAGAATATCAATTATGGCTCAAGACTATGAACAATTCATAATTCCTTTTGAAAAGGACAACCCGGCACTATGTTCGTAAGTTCGGCCTAGCTTACGAGCACTTCTGGGTGATCAGCCCATAGTACTATATGTTGATCAACACTACATTCATTAAACGTGTTTACGTTTAAGTTGTGGCAACCTCACGTGCCTGTCGTTAAATGACAAAAATGTTTTAGCGTACTCGGTCTTCGATTGAAAACCATACCAATATAACTCGGTAAACATTAATCATGCTTGACAGAATCATAATATAAGTCTAGCCGAAAGAATTGGCTTAGACTTCATCATTCAAGACTTCATGCGAAAAATACATGAATTACAAAGCTTGTTTAGACTGAACTGAAATAAGGCTTAGAATACTTGCCTTCAGCGTCTGCTTACTGATTATCACACGTACACTTTAAGTCTCTAAGTTTATACCATACATGATCATATAACGTAGCACATTAGGTCATATATAATCAATTATTTATACTATTACATCTTACCCTTCATCTCAATCTAAATCCTGACTTAGATCTGTTATTATGGGTTTCCAGCTTTTCAATACGGCATTCACATTACATCATGATTGATTACTTATCCTTTAATCAACATACATAAGTGTCTTACAATGCCTTAACAATGTCATATTTATACCTTAGTTCATTACTAATGAGTTCTCTTCCAATTTATATCAGAAAGCATTCATTACTGTCTACATCCTCGGGTTGGTGCTGCGGCGCCACCCTTCACTCTTTAAGCCACAGCTTGCAGTATATGAGTTAACGATGAAGTCCCGGGACTCAAGTATTGCAGTCATGAGTGAAGTCGTTACTCTATAGGCCGCACTGTGGCGCAAGTTAGCAGTGTGCTTAGACATTGTACCGGCGCTGCGACGCCACTCATTTGGCCTTAGTTTGGCGCTGCGGCGCCAACTCTGTGCCTTAGAAAATTTGCAGCTTTTGCAAATTCGGTGAAACTCCTAGACGCATAACTTCTTCGTTATAAGTCCGAATTGGCTCGTTCAAAAGCCTACGGTTCACAAATTTCGTACTCTATGCGTTCATGCAAGAATTTTATCTATTTGACTTTTTTTGCTAAAATTTTAGCTATTAGTTCATTTCCAACAAAAACGATAAACGTCCGTGAACGTTCAACGCTCGTTTATTTGTTCTATGTTGGAATTTGGTCATTTTTGAGTCCACAACTCTATAATGCCAAATATGACTTATCTCCATCGAAAACCAACATTTCTGACTTCAAAGATAAAATAGGACTTCTATTCCGAGAATTTCACGAATTCGACGATTATCGTCTAATCGTGTGAATTCCGACAAAACATTATTCCTAATGATTCTAAATGGATTTTAACCAACATATGAACATTACAAGTTACTTATTACACCAACTTATTGACAAAGTAGGTTTTGACTTATTCTCATAAGTTAATGACTTATTGAACTTATGAACTACAAATTCTCATGTTTATGACTTAATATGAACTTAAGTCCATCAATCAATGTTTTCATACTATATTGAACATACTATCATCATATGACAAACATATGATAAGTTCTTCATAAGTTTATCAACTTATTTTGGTTCAAGTTGCTTATTCAACTTATTCGGCTTAAGTTCATTCGTCAATGACTTATTACATGTTATTATCAATCAATCCCACTTCTCTATCAATCCTATCAAAGAAGAGATAAATATATTAGACATGAGTCTTACGCTTGAAGACTTATTACTTCATTT
Source organism: Panax quinquefolius (assembly GCA_020205615.1). NCBI lineage: Eukaryota > Viridiplantae > Streptophyta > Magnoliopsida > Apiales > Araliaceae > Panax > Panax quinquefolius. The sequence continues at coordinate 104,315,809 of CM035152.1, forward strand.
CACTTTGGAAAATCTTGTAAAGGTTGAAATGACTTATAAGTGCTTATGTGGCTTATTCTCTCTAACAATTAAGTTGTTTATCTTGAGAGGAGTAGGGAGAAATTAAACCACCAACAAATGAAAATCAAGCCTTCTATTTATAGGCTTTCCAAAGTGAGGGCACTAAGGTTAATAACACCTCCTACCTCCTTACTGACCTCCTCAACTTCCACCTCCTTACTATTCATTACTTAACATCCAAGTCTACTTGCTAGCCACAACACTTGCTCATCACATAAATTGTTTGCCCATCAAGTCTACCCATTTCTCACTTGGTTTGCCCCATGGATCATGTCCAATTCATTGGGCTTCCTAATTTATCTAGCTAATTCCTTATTGGGCTTACATTATAATAGTTTGGACTCATGACTTATCAAACACTTGGGCTTGAGTATCACTTTCTATTGGACTTCTACCATTAAGCTAATAATCCTACAAGTCCAATACAATTAATTAATAACTTAACGTATATACACCACGTATATTCCTCGTATGCTAGCTCGTATATTAATTCGTAATATACATTATTTCATTCTCCATTCTTAATAGTATAATACGTCGTATTATACTTACGTTCATTACCTAATATAATGCATACGCATCATACAAGTACAACTTTCTTTCCTTAATGCTTAATAAACCTAACGTTCCCAAATTAGGTCCGCATGTAAAAAATTACGTTTTCCATACTTAGATTATTATTACATAATCAATAACACCTTGATATTATAACGTTACGTATTTTTCGGAAGTTCAAAAATAATTCCCGAGCAGAATTGATGAATAGTATTTTTCGGAAAATTTCTCAAAAAGCTTTTATTTTTGTCTTAGAAATTTAAACACTTTAATTCATTCACGTAGTTGAAATACTACGACGTTCCAATGTTTATAGGTTATAGAACGACATTCATCTTATCAACATATAATAATAATAATAAATAATATTATTTTATTCATTATTAAAAGTAATTATAAAGGTTAGATTTTTTGGGGCGTTACACTCTCTCCCCCTTATAAGGATTATGTCCCCATAATCTCGCTAAAAAAAAATTACACAAATAATTGAGGGTAATTCTTTTTCATCATTTCTTCTAACTCCCACGTTGCTTCCTTTCAAGATCGACAAAAGAGTTAGGCTGATCTTCATCGAAAGAACGTGGAATTCGATATTGGAGATCATGTGTTGTTACGTGTTGCTCCATGGAAAGGAGTTACGAGATTTGGAAAAAGAGGAAAGCTCAATCCTCGATTCATTGACCCATTTTTAATCCTCGATCGAGTAGGAATTGTGGCGTATAGACTCGCTTTACCGCCAAGTATGTCTTGTGTTCATAATGTTTTTCATATATCCATGTTACGTAAATATGTGAAAGACCCAAACCATATTATTGAGTTAGAACCGGATGAAATAGCAGAAGATTTAACGTATGAAGAGGTTCCTGTTAAAATCTTGGATAAGAATGAACATATTCTACACTCCAAGGTTATACCTCAAGTCAAAGTTTTATGGAAGAACCACGATGTTGAGGAAATGACCTGGGAGTTAGAATCTAAAATGAAATCAAGGTATCCTTACCTCTTCGACATACCAGGTACGTGTCCTAATTTCGAGGGAGAAAGTTCATAAGACGAGGAGATTATAAGACCACAACTTTTATGAATAAAGATGAATTTTCTATAAATATCATTTTTAAATATTATGGAATGAATTTGATATAATGTTATAGTTGTGGGTAATATTTATAAAATTTACAAATTATGTAAGTTGTTATATAATATTCGATTGGTCGGGGAATATTCATTTTAACAGGAAATATTCGTACGACGGCATAATCATTGGTGGACCCCACAACAGAATTATTGTCGGATTGAGAAAACGACAAAACATATTTTATGAAAATAACGGCGGAAGTTTTACCGTTAACTATTGAAACACCCGGTGTTAAAAGTACAGGAATACGCGTGGTTGCATAGTAGCACACGGTATTGATTATTGATACTTACGTGAGAAGTCACTCAGTTTTGTTCAATTATTGCTTTAGTAATTATTGCATAGTATCTCACGTTAATTGATTCAATAATTGTCGATATTTTATATATTATTAAATCAATAATTGAGATGACAGAGTTATGAGTGTTATTATTTGCAGTAGTAACGATGTCTAGAAGTTCTGCCAAGGAGAGGTTTGGTCACCTAATTGCGCCCCAATAGGGAGAAATCCTTATTGAAAAGCCCCCTCTTCCCTAGGAACGACCTGGTCGATTAATATTGTGAATTATAATAATGATGATAAATATTGTTAAATATATTGAGGTGTCTTTTTATGAAGTCACGGAAGTTTATATATATATATATATATATATATATATATTCTGTTTTATTAGTATTATTAATATAATAAAACAGAAAAGCTTTTTATATAAAACAGAATACTTTTATAAAGTTATTTGTTTTATTAGATTTTAAATAATATATATATAGAATATATTATATTTTATTGCATAGTATCCTTTCCATTTTCCAATAAATAGGATGCTTAGTTAGAATTGAAATCCCACCATAAATTCAGAGAATTCTCTTCTATAATCTTGAGCGTATTTCTTTAGAGTTTTAGGAAGCTTTGAGCGTAGTGCAAGTTTTCTTCAAGAATATCATCGCCCTATCAGTCGGAATACTCTTCTTTAACGGTACGGGGTATTATTTCTTTCATATTCATGAAGAGAACTTTTGTTATTCCATTCTTTATTATTACATTGGAATAACTTTTGTATACGCGACTACCCTATACTTGGTGAAATTCTTACATTATTCCATTTTTATTATTATGTTGGAATAACTTTTGTACATCAAGAAATCTGCATACATGGTGAAATTCTTCTATTATTCCATTCTTTATTATTCTGTTGGAACATCACATGCATGCGTTTACGCACGACCGGTTCCGATATTTATTATTTTGTTGGAATATCATATACGTAAATGCGTTTTACGCACCTGTTCCATTCTTTATTATTCTATCGGAATATCTTGTCTGTGCGTTTACGCATGACCTGGTTCCATTATTTATTATTCTGTTGGAATAACAACTCTGTGCGGTTTATCGCATGCCTGGTGATTTCTTTTGTTATTCCATTCTTTATTATACTCAGTTGGTTAAAGTTTTGGCTTTTATACTTCATGAAATTAGTGGAATATCCTTGATATTTGAGCTACATCTAGTATCTTTTCATGAAAATATTCTTCTGAGCATTCTTGAGTTTTACCCCATAAAGCATTATCATGTTGACAACTTGGACGTTATTGGTTCCTGGATAAATTAATTCTTGAACTTGTTTTATTGAATTCTTATATCATTGTCATCATCCTCATGTTTATATTATGTTAAAAGTCATCGATGGCCTGTAGTGCATAGATGGACTTGGTATGATTATGTCTAGGGATTTTTCGGTGTAATCATGACCGTAATGTTACAAATGATGTGGTAAAAGTCCTCATTGGCCCGTAGTGCATTGTTGGATAGCTGTTGGAATGATCTTGACCATTGATGAATACACGAATATCCTTGGCCTGTAGTGCATGGATAATTTGTGGTCGTGATACTAATGAATATCCTTTGTCGTAGTGCAGGGATGATGTGGATTATTTATTAAGCTGAGTTTCAACAATAAAAATGATGAAAAACCTTTTTAAATCATAAAAGATAGTAGATTTTATTCTCTACTTGACTCTTTTAATGGATTGCTCGTTCCGCTGCAGTTAAACTTGATGTTTGTTATATTTTATCTGTTTAACACTGTTGAAGGCTAACGATAATTTATTCTGCATTATCTTAGTCATAATATTTCTTACTGGGCTAGTTGAGCTCACCCTTTTGCTTTCATTGTACTCTTCAGGAAATGAGAACATAGCAGGGACTAGTCAGGGAACGGAGTGACGGTTCAGATGATAGCATTAGTAGTCCTCATTATTCTATGAAATAGTGTGATAATAATTGTAATGAGGACTTATTCTGAGAGTGGATATTGTTTAGAAGATAATATTTGTATTAAAATTCATAGCTCTTGTTGTATATTTAAGATTGTATTTGTATTCTGTACCATGTATTTGGCGACTTAGAATAGGTGATGTATACCTATTTTGGGGACATCACATAAGTTGTAGTTATATTCTATAGCATGTATCTGGCAACTCAGAATGGGTGATGTATACCAGTTTTGGGGGCGTCACACAGACGGAGTACAAGAGCGCTATGGAGCGCGGAATGGTAGATTGAGATCTAGGTGTTAGGAATTTGGTAGTTGTAGTATTTCATTATGTGATGTATATATCGTAATGTAATCTAAGTCTTTTGCGTAAGATGTGATATAGTTGTAAACCCCAAACTTTTGAAAATGTTAGAGGGGTAGTATGATTGGTGGTTGTTGTAAGACCCCAGCTTTTATAAATAAAGATGAATTTTCTATAAATATTATTTTTGAATATTATGGAATAAATTTGATATAATGTTATAGTTGTGGGTAATATTTATAAATTTTGCAAAGTAAGCGAGTTGTTATAAAATATTACGTTTGGTGGGGAATATTCTTTTTGTCGGGTAATATTTGTCACGACTACTCAATCGATGGTGGACCCCATAACGGAAGTATTATCGTAGTTAAGCGACAAAATTATATTTCTATAAAAATAACGGCAGAGGTGTTACCGTTAAAACTGTTGAACTACCCGGTAGTAAAAGTACAGTAATATGCGTGGTTGCATAGTAGCACGCGGTATTGATTATTGATGTTTACGTGAGAAGTCACTTAGCTATACTCAATTATTGCTACAGTAATTGCTGCATCATATCTCTTATATTATTGATTCAATTATTGTCACGGTATCATCTGTATAATATGTTATATTATTAATTGAGACGACAAGTTATAAATGATTAATAATTGTTGAAAGATTAAATATGTGTTGATTAAAAATAAAATGATTTATGGTAATATTTATTCAATCCTTGATGTATATAAAGAGTCTCATTATGAGACGTTTGTGGTAAGTTTGATTATTTTATGGGGGGGGCCGTATATGTCATCATCTAAGAGTCTTTTAAATCGATAGTATTTACCTTTGTGAATAGTAATTACCTTTGTGAATAGTAATTACATTCGTCATAGTATTTACCTTTGTGAATAGTAATTACCTTTGTGAATAGTAATTACCTTCGTCAATAGTATTTACCTTCGTCGATAGTATTTACCTTCGTCAATAGTAATTACCTTATTCAATAGTAATTACCTTCGTCGATAGTAATTACCTTCGTCGATAGTAATTACCCTTCGCAAATAGTAGTTTGTCCTTCAATATTACCAAGAGTTAAGCGCCTCTTGATTGTTCCAAGGGTTAATTACCCTTCGCATGAATAGTAGTTGTCTCTTGATATTACGAAGAGTCATTTTGACCCTTCGTTAAGACAAAAAGAGCCACCCTCGGTTTTTCTATAAATAGAAAGCTCATTCCTTCATTATTTCTTACGAATTCATTGAAACTACAGAGAGAAACTATAGAGAGAAAGAAGAAAAGTATTTTGCTACTTCACTTTTCCAATATTCACTCTTCTAAGGTAAGGGATATTATTTGTTGTACCCGTAAGGGGTTTATTCTTTCTTATTCATGAAGAGAACTTCTCGTTATTCCATTCATTATTATTTTGTTGGAATAACTTTTGTAAAAGTGGTATACCCTATACATAACTTTGTGTATCTGCTGCATACCCTATACTTGGTGAAATCCTTATATTATTCCATTCTTATTTATTCTCGTTGGAATAACTTTGTATACGCTGAATCCCCTATACTTGGTGATCTTCTTACATTTATTCCATTCTTTATTATTACGTTGGAATATCACGTGCGTGTGTTTTACACCGGACACAGTTCCATTGTTTATTATTCGCATTTATTATTACATTTGGAATATCACATGCGTGTGTTTTACAGGACTGGTTCCATTGTTTATTATTCAAATTTATTATTACATTGGATCATCCTGCTTGGTTGTGAATTTCACGACCTATTTTTTTTATTATTATTCATTGGAATAACTTTTATCTGTCTGATCACCGCATGCATGGTGATTTCTTTTGTTATTTCATTGGCTATTATACTCGGTTGGTTAAAATTTTGACTTTTATACTCCATGAATTTAGTGGAATATCCTTGATATTTGCGCTTCATCCAATATTTTTCATGAAAATATTTTTACGAGCATTCTTGAATTTTACTCTACAAAGCGATATCATGTTGACAATTTGGGCGTTATTAGTTCTGAATAAATTAATTAAATGAACTTGTTTTATTGAATTATTATGTCATTGTCATCATCCTCATGTTATATTATGTTATCTTTGGCTTACGTGCATAGATGAACTTAGTATGATTATGACCGAGGATCATTCGTATAATCATGGCTTGTTATAAATGATGTGACAAAAGTCCTCGGTGGCTTTATGTAATGCGTGATGGATAGTTTTTGGAATGATTATGACCGAGGGTGATTCGGTATAGATAGTCATGACCATTGATAATTGATGAAAATCCTTGACCATGATGCAGGGATGATTAGATATTGTGGTTTATTCATTAAACCTGAGTCTTAGTGATAAAATTGATGAAAACCTTTTAAAACCTAAAAGATAGTAGACTTTATTTTCTACTTGACTCTTTTAATGGATTACATATTCACCGCAGATTAAACTGGTTGTCTATTATATTTTATCGGTTTAACATTGTTGAAGACTATTGATAATTTATTACGCATTATCTTAGTTATAATATTTCTTCTTTTGGCTAGTTGAGCTCACCCTTTCTTTCACTTGTTCTCTTGAGAAATGAGAATATAGCCGGGACGAGTCGGGGAAAAGAGTGATGGGTCCGAAGATAGCATTAGTAGTCCTCACTATTCTGTTAAATAGTGTGACAATAAATGTAATGAGGACTCCTTGAGTATGGATATTGTCTAAATGACAATATTCCTATTAGAACTCTCAGTTTATGTATTGTCGTATGTTACACGACAGATGTATAATTAAGTTTGTATTTGAATTTATGTACCATGTAAGTGGCGACCCAAGATGGGTGACGTATACCTAATTTTGGGGGCGTCACAGTTGTCCCCATCTTTTATGATATTAGGGGATATGTGTTTTCATTTATAGAAGTATGCTAGGGATAATCACATGATGTAATGATTTGACATATGAATATAAATTATCTTATTTCAGAAACGTGTTATGAAATCTTATTCCTTTTCATTTAAGAAATATTTAAATAATAAAACAAGATAATTAAAATGAAAATTTTTTGATGCAGAAAATGCCGCCAAGACATAGACCAGTGACACCAGAAGAGTCAGTCAATAATGATGAGAGAGGACAAGTAGATCTTATTCAGAGGCTAGTAAATTTGCTAGGAGAGGCTCTTAGGGGGAGAAACGAACTAGTACCACCCAATCCCCAAGCAGCTCTAGTAACAAATTTTAAGGACTTTAGGAGTGTAGGACCTCTGGAATTCATAGGTACTACCGATCCTATCGTGGCATGGACGTGGATCAAGGAGACGGAGAAGGCTTTCACTATCACTCGTGTGGGAGAAGAACCAAAGACAATGTTTGCTACCTACATGATAAGAGGCGAGGCAAGCTACTAGTTGGAGGTGAATCAGCAGAGAGCAGACGAAGGGATAGTAGCATGGGAGAGATTTAAGATTGTTCTTCAAGAATTACTTCCCGAAGAGCATGAAAAATAGGATGGATATAAAGTTCTTAGAACTTAAGCAGGGAGATATGATGGTGGCGCAATACGCGACTAAGTTCAACGAGCTAGCTCATTTTGCAGAACACCAAGTAGGAGATGAAGAGAGAAAGGCTAGACGTTTTGAACAATGGCTGAAACGTTGTTTGTTCAACAAGGTGTCAGTCCTTCAGATCGATTCTTTTACGACATTGCTGGAGAAGGCAATCATTGTAGATGGAGGTAGTGAAGCTTTGAGTTTGTACAACAAGTAGAAGAAGAGTAAGAGCACGGGAGGAGATAGCCGTGGAGGAAGCAGCAGTGGGGGAAGTAATTTAGGAAAGAGGAAATGGGATAACAACAATAACAATAAAAATCACAAAATTAAGTGGGAAAGGATGCCTAAAGGGTGGGAAATATCACCAGGGCAAATGCTGGAAGGGGCGCAGTGTTTGTTACAACTACGGCCAAGAGGAACATATTTCACCAAACTACCAAAAGCCCAAGAAGATAAAGGGTTTTTTCGCTTGTGTTCGGAGGACCACCCGATTAAGGACTACCTGAAGAAAGGAAGTGGCGGAGGAAGCCGCCCACACGGGGGAAGCGGAAAACTGATGATTGGAGGACCGATGCCATCCAATCGTCCAACTGCCAGTACGTTTAACATAATTGTCCAAGACACAATAGCTACGAAGGATGTGGTGTCAGGTATCATCCCGATTAATGATATAAATGCCTATGCATTATTTGATTTGGGTGCCACCTATTCTTTTGTATCTGAGGAATTTGCTAGTCGACTAAATTTACCCTGAGAATGATTAGGAAATCCCTTGAACATAGAAGTTGTGAATAAGGATGTAATCCCTGTAGAATACATTTACCGAACTTGTCACGCAAACATTAGAGATCATGAACTAAGCGTAGACTTGATCCAGGTAAGATTGGGAGAGTTTGACTAATATTGGGAATGGATTGGTTATATAACCATGTTGCGATAATTGATTATCAAAATAAAAGTGATAACCTTTAGACTCTAAGTAAGTCTAAGGTCTTGTTTAATGGTAGCTCATCGCTTAAGCAATCGTGTTGTCTTACAATGATGCAGGCCAAGAAATTGTTAAGGAAAGGATGTGTGGGTTACTTAGCTTAAATTGTTGATACTTGAAAAAAAGGAGTAGAAATTAAGGATATATCCATAGTGAGAGAATTTCAAGATGTATTTCCGGATGATCTGTCTGGTCTTCCGCCAGACAGAGAAATCAAATTCGTAATAGATTTAGCACCAGGGACTGCACCAATTTTGAAAGCCCCATGTCGTATGGCACCAGTAGAAATGAAGGAATTGATGATACAATTGCAAGAGTTGCTAGATAAGGGTTATATTCGGCCGAGTGTGTCTCCTTGGGGAGCACCAGTGCTGTTTGTAAAAAAGAAGGATGGATCGATGAGGCTCTGTATCGATTATCGACAATTGAACAGAGTAACGATTAAGAATAGATATTCGTTACCGAGGATAAACGACCTTTTCGATCAACTAAGGGGAGCAAAGTGTTTCATAAAGATAGATCTATGAACAAGTTATCACCAGTTGAAAGTACGAGAGGAGGACATATCAAAGACAATGTTTCAAACTTATTACAGACATTTTGAATTTTTGGTAATGTCATTCGGGTTGACGAATGGTCTGGCAGCCTTTATGGACTTAATGAACCGAGTCTTCAAACCATTCTTCGATAAATTCATATTAATTTTCATCGACGATATCTTAATCTACTCAAAGACAGAAGAAGAACACGCCGAACATCTGAAGATGGTTTTGGAGATGCTAAAGAAGGAGAAGCTATACACAAAGTTTTCCATGTGTGAATTTTGGATGAAGAAGGTTCAATTCTTAGGACATGTGGTGGATGAGGATGGAATTTTTGTAGACCTTACAAAGGTGGAAGTAGTGAGTAATTGAGAACAAGTGAAGATGCCAACAAAAGTAAAATGTTTCTTAGGGTTAGCTGAGTAATATCGAAGATTTATTCAAGATTTTTCTAAGATAACAACCCCGTTGACCAATCTAACGAGGAAGACAGTGAAGTTCATGAGGATGGACAAGTTTGAAGAGAGTTTCCAAGAATTGACGAAGAGATTGTGTGAAGCACCTGTATTATCCTTACTAGATGATACGTGACAATTTGTGGTGTATAGTGATGCGTCGCGCAGAGGACTTGGTTGTGTGCTAATGCAGCATGGTAAGGTCATTGCGTACGCATCGCGATAATTGAAGGATTATGAAAAATGAAACCCTACTCACGAATTAGAGTTATCAGCAATAGTTTTTGCGTTAAAGATTTGGAGACACTATTTGTACGGAGAAGAATGTGAGATATACACGGACCACAAGAGTCTGAAATATATCTTCACTCAAAAGGAGTTGAACATTCATCAGAGAAGGTGGTTATAATGAATCAAGGATTACGACTGCAATATTCTTTATCATCTGAGAAAGGAAAATGTAGTAGCCGACGCGCTAAGCAAGAAAGGAAGGGAGAAGTTGTTTCAATTGACAACTTAGGAGGAGTTAATAAGGGATATGGAGAAATTGGAAATAATGGTAAAGGGAGTGGGGAGGTCTGAAGAAAAATTGTTTGCAATGGAAGCTCGTCCATTCTTGTTTAACAGAGTAAAGCAATCACAAGAGAAGGATGAAGAGTGCGAGAAAATCAGGAAGAGGATCGCGGAAAAAGAGGAAGAGAGATTCAAAATAGATAAAGATTGTATTATGAGATTTAAAGGGAGAGTGTGGGTACCAATGAAACCGAGTTAAGAAAAGAAATATTTTATGAGGCATATAATACGGCGTATTCCGTTCATCCAAGAGGCACAAATATATACCGAAATTTGAGGCAACATTTTTGGTGGCCCAATCTAAAACGAGAAATCGTGGAGGGCGTTAGTAGATGTCTTACTTGTCAATGGGTCAAAATCAGAGCATTAAAGGCCGAGTGGTCTACTCCTACTATTGGAAATACTAGAGTAGAAATGGGAGCACATTACGATGGACTTCACGGTGGGACTTCCAGTCACGCCGAAAGGTTTTGATTCCATTTGGGTTATTGTAGATCAACTAACAAAGATGGCTCCTTTTCTACTGATCAAGATCCGATATAGTTTAAATCAGTTAGCGAGCCGGTACGTAAAGGAAATTGTTTCACGACATGGAGTGCCGGTATCGATTATCTCTGACTGAAATCCGCGCTTCAAGTCAAAATTCTAGAAGAGCTTACAAGAGAGGATGGGAACACAACTGAGGTTGAGTACTGCTTATCATCTGCAGACAGACAGACAAAGTGAGCGAACGATACAACCGCTGGAGGACATGCTTAGGACTTACGTGATGGACTTCAAAGGAAGTTGGGACGATCACCTACCCCTAGTGGAATTTTCATATAATAATAGTTACAATGCGAGTATCGGCATGCCACCATACGAAGCTCTTTATGGGAAAAAGTGTAAAACACCGTTGTGTTGGGATGAAGTCGGGGAACGAAAAATGTTGGGCCCCGAGTTAGTGCAACAAACCGCAGAGGTGGTGAGAGTAATAAGAGGTAGATTAGTAGCTGCACAAGATCGCTAGAAGAAATGCGCAGATTTACATCATCAAGACCGTGACTTTGAAGTAAGAAGTTACGTATTTTTTAAAGTATCTTCCAGGAAGGGAAAAATATGATTCGACAAGAAGGAAAAATTGAGTCTGAGGTTCATAGGACCATTCAAGATATTGAAGCGAGTGGGCGAAGTGGTATATAAATTTGCATTACCACCTGAGTTGGAGCACATCCATAACATGTTCCATATCTCTGTGTTGCATCTATACAAGCCTGACTACAAACACGTGATATCTTACGAGCCCATTCAAGTAGAGAAGAATCTAGCGTGTGAAGAAATTCCTGTCCAAATATTAGATAGGAAAGAGCACACATTAAGAAATAAAATTATATCCTCTGTAAAAGTACTTTGGCGAAACCACGACGCCGAGGAGGCCACTTGGGAGAAAGAACCGTGAATTTCATGAATAAATAATTTTTTGATATAATAAGAAAATGAATATTTATTTGAATATAAATAAATATTAATGTGTTGTGAGATGAGTAATTCAATTAATTCAAATTGAATTTATATGAAAGGAGAAAAATATGGACTTTATGATGAGAATTGTGGAATGCCTTGTGTGGCATGAGAATGGAAATTTAAGTGGTTTAAATTAATTAAGGAATGGATAAATTAAGAACTGAATGGTCAATTAATATTATATTATTAATTAATTGTTATTATGAATAATAGATTAATAATGTGATGCCCCCAAATTTGGGTATCTTCCAACCCAATAGATGGTGCTACACGGTACTCATAATTGTACATTCATTCTACTGAAACAACATCAAAATGAGTGTATCAACGACATTTTTATTATATTGATAATAATAAATCTCGTTCCCAGGTTCTGAAACCGTTACATTCTTTGTTCATCATAATATAATTCATATAAACATACTAGTCTATTACAGAATAAACTAATCATTCATCTTCGCCTTGCATTTATCTCTACTAGAACCCTCGGTTCGCTCGACCTTAGCTTCAATCATATAATTCAAGCAAGAAGTGAGCATAACTAGCTTAGTAAGTCTAACAATATATTATATATATACCACTTCAAGAATCATATGATTATTTTTTAATAACTGAACAAGTAGTTATAAAGTACTATGAAACATTGAATAGCACTTCTCATCTCATAAACCAATTCTGAAGCACATATAGTAGCTTGGAAATTCTGAGTAGGTCAACAGACCATTAACATTCTCTTTGGTTTTTATTCATGAAAAGGAAAACTCGGTACTAAGACTGTAAGTCCGATATTTCTTACAAGCACTTCTAGGTGATCAACCTATAATACTCTGTAACGCCCCGGAAAATTGAACCTTTGTAAATACTTTTAATAATGAATAAAATAATATTATTTATTATTATTGTGTGTTGATAAGATAAATGTCGTTCTATAACCTAGAAACGTCAGAACGTCGTAGTATTTTAACTACGTGGATGAATTAAAGTGTGTGAATTTCTAAGACGAAAATAAAAGCTTTCCGAGAAATTTTTCAAAAAACACTATTCATCGATTTCTACTCGGGAATTATTTTTGAATTTCTGAGAAATACGTAACGTTATAATATCGAGGTGATATTGATTATGTAATAATAATCTAAGTATAGAAAACGTAATATTTCGCATGCGGACCTAATTTGGGAACGTTAGGTTTAATTAAGCGTTAAGAAAAGAAAGTATTAATCAAAAGATGCGTATGCATTGTATGTGGTAATGAACGTAAGTATAATATGATGTATTATACTAGTATGTATGAGGAATGGAATAACGTATATTATAATTTAGTATACGAGTTAGCATACGATAATTATACGTGGGGTATTTATGTTAAGTTGTTTAATTAAAGGTAATGGACTTGTAGGATTATTAGCTTAATTGTAGAAGTCCAATGGAAAGTGATACTCAATCCCAAGTGTTTGATAAGTCATCAGTCCAAACTATTGTAGTATAAGCCCAACAAGGAATAAGCTAGATAATTAGCAAGCCAAATATGACTAAGCCATGATCCATGGAGCAAACCAAGTGTAAAGTGGGTAGTCTTGATGGGCAAGATTTTTTTGTGATGAGCAAGTGTTGTGCTAGCCAAGTTACTTAGTTGTAAAGTGATGAATAGTAAGGAGGTGGAAGTTGAGGAGGTTAATAAGGAGGTGGGATGGCCTAAAAGACTAATAAGCCCTAACTTTGCCAAGCCTGTAAATAGCAATATGGATTTCATTATTTTGCTTGTTCAAATTTCATCCAACTCCTCTCAAGATAAGTAGCTTAAGAGTTAGAGATAATAAGCCACATAATTCAAGAATAAGTCAAAAGTTCTTTGCTAGTTTCCAAAGAGAAGAGAAGTACAAGTGCTTCTAGGGTAAGACTCATGTCTATTATATCTTTATCTCTTCTATCATATTATAAGTTATTAATGAATGAACTTAAGCCGAATAAGTTGAATAAGTAACTTGAACCTAAATAAGTTGATAAACTTGTGAAGAACTTATCATATGTTTGTTATATGATGTTAGTATGTTCAATATAGTATGAGAGCATTGATTGATGGACTTAAGTTCATATTAAGTCACAAGCATGAAAAATTGTAGTTAATAAGTGAATAAGCCATCGACTTATGAGAATAAGTCAAAACCTACTTTGAGAATAAGTTGGTGTAATAAGTAACTTGTAATGTTCATATGTTGGTTAAAATCCATTTAGAATCATTAGGAATAAAGTTTTGCCGGAATTCACACGATTAGACGATAATCGTCGAATTCGTAAAACTCTCGGAATGGAATTCGTATTTTGTGTTTGAGGTCAGAAATGTTGGTTTTCGATGGAGACAAGTCATATTTGGCATTATAGAGTTGCGGACTCAAAAATGACCGAATTCTGACTTAGAACGAAGAAACGAGCGTTGAACGTTCACGAACGTTTATCGTTTTCGTTAAAAATGAACTAATAGGGGAAATTTTAGCAAACGAAGTCAAATAGATAAAATTCTTGCATGAACACATAGAGTATGTAATTTGTGAACCGTAGGCTTTTGAATGAGCTAATTTGGACTTATAACAAAGAAGTTATGCATCCGGGAGTTTCGCCAAATTTGCAAAAGCTGTAAATATTATAAGGCACAGAGTTGGCGTCGTGGCGCCAACCCAAGCCCAAATGAGTGGCGCCATGATCTTGCCAAGCACGATGTCTGAGCACACTCTGTTAACTCATGTCATGCAATACGACCTAAAGAGTAAGGACTCGCGTCGCATTGCCGAAAGTCCGGCCTGCACCCTCATCGTTAACTCATGCATGGCTATTGAAGAGTTAATAGGTGGTAACTGCAGCAGCCAACCCTAGGAAGTGGACAGTAAAGAATGCTTATGAGTACAACTTGAACTCAGAAATAATAAACTGAGGAACTTAATAAGATATTATAAGGTACTTTTAAACCTTATGTATGATGATTAAGAGTTAATAACCAATTGAATGTGCATGTAATAAGAATGATGTAATGAAAAGTCGGAACCAATCTTAGTAGATCTAAGTCAGGATTTAGATTGAGATGAAGGGTAAGATATAATAGTATACATACTTGATTATATATGACCTAATGTGGTACGTTATATGATCATGTATTGTAGAAACTCGAGACCTAAAGTGTAATGTGATAATCAAGAAGGCGAGCGTTGAAGGCAAGTATTCTAACCCTTGTTCCAGTTCAGTCTGGACAAGCTTTGTAATTCATGTATTCTTTCGCATGAAGTTTGGAATGATAAAGTCAAAGCCAATTCTTTCGGCTAGACATAGATTATGTTTCTATCAAGCATGTTAATTTTTACCGAGTTATATTGGTGTGGTTTTCAATCGAAGACCGTATGCTAAAAATGTTTTTATCGTTTAACGACAGGCACGTGAGGTTGCCACAACTTAAACATATACACGTTTAATGAACGTAGTGTTGATCAACATAGAGTACTATAGGATGATCACCTAGACGTGCTCGTAAGTAATGTCGGACTTACGGACTTAGTGTCGGGATGTCGTTTTCAAAAGAACTTATGAAATGCTCAAGGTCTTGGACCGAAATTGATGTTTTACTGAATATTGTTGTTGTAAAACATTTTGAATGAAAAGAAGTACTATTTTGAATTATCGATAGTACTTCGTAACTATTGTTCAGTTACTGAAGATATATATAAGTTCTATGTTTCAAGCATGTTGTTTATAGAATTGTAGTACTTGTTGAGCTAGTCATGCTCACTCTTGCTTGAACCATATGAACACAGTCAAGATCGAGCGAACAGAAGGCTCAGGAAAAGATAAGGGCAAGGCGAAGACAAACCCTTAGATTACTTATGTAATAGTGTAGGTAAATGTTTGTAATATATTGAATATTATGACAAGAATGAACGAATGGGTTATAAAGAACCTGTGAAATGTAATATTACTTTGAATATATAGAAGACATATTAGTCCTTTTGAGACTTTTTAATTGAATGAATGTATAAATGGTAGTACCGTGTAGCACCATCTGTCAGGTTAGAAGATACCCAAATTTGGGGGCGTCACGGGTTGGTATCAAAGCATTAGGTTATAAAACTTAAGGGGGGATTAAAAACCTTAAGTCATAACCTTAAGAGAAGTCAAAGAAGTACAAGAAGAAAATAACCTTATAAAAATGCATTATGATTATGTTATGTGTTTTTATTATTCTAATGACGTGTACTAATCAACTTAATTTTTTTGTGTAGATGTCAGGAGTAAACAAAATGTATGTAGATGGTCAAGCCATTAGTGAAGAGTCGGTAAACTAAGTAGAGGTTATACCGAACCCCGTAGCAGTAGATCCAGATGTAGTGATTATTGAGTCTAGAGACTCGGATGAAGCTGACTACATGTCAGTATTCGATGGAATAATAGAGGAAGAAGTAGAGACAGTGTCCTTTAATCTAGTAGCTATAGCAGCGGAGATAGCTCCTGAGGGGTCGATGATGTCTCTTTTCATGTCAGTATTGGATAGAAATATTCATTACTGTCAGGAAGTCAAGGAGCTGAAAGCAGAGCTCCAAATGGTTATAGAGGACAAGACTGATGTCGAGTCCATGTGGGAGCAGGAACATGATGAGAGGATTTTGGCAAGACCCGACTTTTATAAATAAAGATGAATTTTTCTATAAATATTATTTTTGAATATTATGGAATAAATTTGATATAATGTTATAGTTGTGGGTAATATTTATAAATTTTGCAAAGTATGCAGTTGTTATAAAATATTAGTTTGGTGGGGAATATTCTTTTTGTTAGGGAATATTAAATACTGATGGCTCAATCATTGGTGGACCCCACAACAAATTATTATCGGATTGAAAAGCGACAAAAATATTTTATAAAAATAACTTGGCGGAGGTGTTCTGAATTAAAAGCTGTTGAACTACCGGTGGTAAAAAATGCGATGTCTGGCGTGGTTGCGTAGTAGCACGCGGTATTGATTATTGATCTTTACGTGAGAAGTCACTTTCGGTATGCTCGATTATTACTTTCGATAATTCTTTGCATCATATCTCTTATATTATTGATTCAATTATTGTCACGATATCATCATATAATATGTTATAGTATTAAATCAATAATTGAGGCGACAAGTTATAAATGATTAATAATTGTTGAAAGATTAAATATGTGTTGATGAAAAAAAAAAATGATTTGTGGTAAGTTTGATTATTTTATGGGGGCTCGTATGTATGTCATCATCTAAGAGTCTCTTCGTCGATAGTATTTACTTAATCGATAGTAATTACCTTTGTCGATAGTAATTACCTTACGTCGATAGTAATTACCCTTAGTAATTACCCTTGAATAGTATTTACCTTCGTCGATAGTAATTACCTTCGTCGATAGTAATTACCCTTGTGAATAGTATTTACCTTAAATCGATAGTATTTACCTTAAATAATAGTAATTACCTTTGAATAGTATTTTACCTTCGTCGATAGTATTTACCTTTTAATAGTAATTACCTTTACGACGATCGAACCACTTGTCGTTTTCACATTCTGAGTGATCGAACCACTTGTGCGTTTCACATTCTGAGCGTCGAGCCGATTCGTCGAGCCACTTGCCTTTTCACTTTTCACGGGTGGTGCTAAGCTAGAAATCTTCTATAAATAGAGGCTGGGCTTCATTATTTTTTCACGAATTCATTCAAGCTATAGAGAGAAAAAGTATAGAGAGAATAAGAGAAAGAAGAAGAAGAGTATTTTATTCTTACTGCTGCTTTGCGATATTCAATCTCTACCAAATGTAAGGGGTGTTATTCTTTCTTATTCATGAAGAAGAAGCTGTTGTTATTCCATTGCTTATTATTACATTGGAATAACTTTGTATAAGTGGTTTACCTATATACTTGGTGACATTCTTCTATTATTACATTTGGAACATCACATGCATGTGTGTTTTTACAGGACTGGTTAAAATCTTTATTATTATTACATTGGAACATCACATGCATGTGTTTTACAGGACTGGTTAAAATCTTTATTATTACATTGGAACATCACATGCATGTGTTTTACAGGACTGGTTAAAATCTTTATTATTACATTGGAATATCTATACATGTGTTTTACAGGATGCAGTTCCATCTTTATTATTACATTGGAACATCACATGCGGTGTGAATTTCACGACACAGTTCCGTTATTTATTATTACATTGGAATAACTTTTATGCATGCGATCTATCGCGTGCATGGTGATTTCTTTTGTTATTCCATTCTTTATTATACCCGGTTGGTTAAAACTTTGACTTATATACTCCATGAAATTAGTAGAATATCCTTGATATTTGCGTTTCATCGATATCTTTTCATGGAAATATTCTTGATCATTCTTGAATTTTACTCTACAAAAGCGATATCATGTTGATAATTTGGGCGTTAATAATTCTGGATAAAATAATTCTTGAACTTGTTTTATTGAATTCTTATATCATTGTCATCATCCTCATATTTATATTTTTTTTTTGAAAGTCATACATGGCACATAGTGCGTAGATGGACTTGGTATGATTATGACCGAGAGACTATTGATTGTAATCATGGCCAGTAATGTTACAAATGATGTGATAAAAATCCTCGATTAGTAGTAGTGCATTGATGGGCGATTGTTGGCATGATCATGACCATTAATGAATACACAAATATTCTTGGCGTAGTGCATGAATAATTGTGGTGGTGATCTTAAAGAATATCCTTGGCCGTAGTAGTGCGGGGGTGATTCGATGATGTGGAATATTTATTAAAATTTGAGTCTCGGCTATAACGATGATGAAAAACCTTTTAAAACCTAAAAGATAGTAGACTTTATTTTCTACTTGACTCTTTTAATGGATTGCATATTCATTGCGATTAAAGCTGTTTATCTATTGTATTTTATCGGTTTAACATTATTGAAGACTATTGATAATTTATTACGCATTATCTTAGTCATAATATTTCTTCTTGGGCTAGTTGAGCTCACCCTTTCTTTCCTTTATTCTCTTGAGGAAATGATAATATAAATTGGGGCGAGTCGGGAAGCAGTGATGGTCTGAAGATAGCATTAGTAGTCCTCACTATTACGTAAAATAGTGTGATAATAATAATTATAATGAGGACTTTTTTTTTGAGTTGTATAATATCTAGTAGGCGATATTTGTATTTAAACTCACGATTTATGTCGTATTATACCACAGCAGTTATGTTAATAAGTTGTATTTAAATTACATACCATGTAAGTGGCGACCCAGAGATGGGTGATGTATACCTAATTTTGGGGGCGTCACGGTTGAGTATCGAGCTTAGGGATATGATCCACGGCTAAGATGTGAGAATAGTACTAGGAGGGAGGCAGGGAATACCTTATTTAGTATGACCTACTAAGTTTATGTGATATTTTATTGGTTGGTGGGAAGATATAGGATAATTTGTTACATGTCGATTAACCTTTTGTTTTGTGGCGATGTCTGAAAATGACATCGAGAATGTTGAGAATAGCAATGGGCCTTGACGATTGTTGATTCACCACATGTCGATAATCGAGGATAATGTGCATCGGGGAAGGCGACAATCCTCATCTGAAAACAACAACCTTGACCAATGATGAATGATCGAATGTTGGAGGCTTTATCTGATTTATCTGACAATGATGAGAGGCGACTCTGTCCAAAAGCGTGGGTGGAAACACGGAAAACTCTCGGTGGTCACATTAAACAAACAATTTAAGGAGGCTGGGACCACCGGGAGTTTAAGGGAGAGCAAAACCACTTACGGCGGAAGCATGGATAAAAGCAGTTACCAAGATATTTGATGTCTTGGGATGCTCAGAGGCAAAAGGTTCCCTTTGCCTTTATTTATGTTGCGGAGGAGGCGGATTCTTGGTGGGAATCGGTAAAAGCGTACTCGACCATTTTGTCTTGAAGATATCTTGGGAGAAGTTCGAGGGAGGCATTCAGCGACAAATACTTTCACGAAAGTATTACGCCACATGAAGGAGGTGGAGTTTATCAAGTTGGAACAAAACAATATGGCCAGTAATACATGATCGAGGCAAAATTTGCGGAGTTATCACGGTTCGTCCCACTTGGTGGATAATGAAGAGAGAATGGCGAATGTTTTTAAGAGGTTTGAAGCGGAAATCGTCGACATCTTATTTCTCATAAAGCGTGTTTGTATTGAGATGTTGTAAATAGGGCTCGATTAGTGGAAGCGCGATAATGAGTCAACCTGACTAAAAGAAGCGGTAAGCAAAATTATAATACCGGCGAGAATAGTCATCGAGCGGTGACAACAAGCGTGGAGGAATCAACGGGCGGATATGGTAACCACTTGGTGGTGTCGGGGCCAAAAACAATAAGAATGGACATTTCAAAAAGGAGATTCAATGATGATGGAAAGGCGTCGGCACCGGCACCCGTTGTTAAGGAAGGAGAAAGACCACTATCGTATGCTTCAAATGCGGAGGAGAGGACACATCGATCAAAGCTGCGTCATCATGCGTCAAAAGCGTGTTATAATTGTGGAAGAAAGTCAACAGCTCGATTTTGTCGTTTCTGAAAACAAATTCACTAGGGATGGAGAACACCAAAGCCCGTCCCGAAAATTCAAAAGCCGGTGGTCTGAGGAGAGCATTTGTTGTGACCTCCCAAAAGCGAGAATCCGAATGAGGTCATCACGGGTAAGCTTATCATAAACTCTAATGAAGTCATACTTTATTTGATCTGGGTTCTACCCATTCTTTTATTTCTCTACTTTGCGCTCATCGATTAAATTTGACTCAGGAGAAATTAGACTTTGACTTATCTGTGGAAACTCAGTTGGGAGAAACCTTCATTACATCCACTTGTTTATAAGTCTTGTTTGGTTCAAATCGGTACCCTCACATTACACACATCGATCTTATTTCATTAAAAATACTTGCATTTGGCGTGATTACAGGGATTGATTGGTTAACTACTTATCATCACAAAAAAATTGATTGTTTTTTAATGGGTTGTTAGCTTTCATATTCCTAATCAACCTATTATCTCTGAATTCAAACGACCAAACCATTAAAATCAATCACGGTCATCTCGAAGCCATAAAATTATTAGTTTATTGAAAAGCGGATGTCGAGCTTTCTTAGCTCATATCATGATTTAAATAAAAATCGTCGGTTTTTAAGCGATATTCCTATTGTTAATAAATTTCTGGCGTATTCCCAGAAGAACTTCTGGCCTACCCCGGGCGTGAAATTGAATTTTGTATCGACCTTGAACGGTACAAAACCTATTTCAAAGCCCATGTCGAATAGCTCTATTGAACTTGAGGAGTTAAAGACCCAATGCGAGGAATTGTTAACATTTGGCTTTATTAGTCTAGTACTTCTCCTTGGGGTGCTCTGTTACATTACGTGAAGAAGAAAGATGGGAGTATCGCGACTTTGTATTGATTATCGGGAGTTGAATCATGTCACCATCAAAAATAGGTATCCATTGCCCGCGTATTGATGACTGTTTGACCCGATTCTGGAGCAAATTCTTTTCAAAGATTGATCTTAGTTAGGATATCACCAATTGAAGATTAGAACCGTGACACATTCGAAAGGCGGCTTTGAGAACTTCGATGCGGGCATTATGAATTCCTAGTCATGTCCTTTGGATTGACTAATGCTCTAACGCCTTCATGGATATGATGAGCCAAGTATTCGAGGAATATTTAGATCACTTTGTGGTCGTCTTTATTGATGACATCCTTATTTATTCCAAAAGCCGTGAAGATCATGAAAGCAACACTTGAGGTGACACTCCAAAAGCCGTGAATATAAGCTTTATGCGAGTTGAAGAAATCGAGTTACGGCTTGAAGAAGTAGCATTCCTTGGGCCGCGTGGTATCAAGTCATGGAATATCTGTTGACCAATGAAGATTGAAGCTATTGAAAAGTGGAAACAACCTAAATCGATGGCCAAAAATCGTAGCTTTCTCGGTTTAGTTGGTTATTATCGGAGATTAATGGAAGGATTTTCTCGAATCGCTATTCCATTGATTTCGGTGACTCGGAAAGATCTGAAAGTTCGGTTGGAGCGAAGAATGTGAGAAGAGTTTTCAAGAACTTCGAGAGAGACTTATTTATTTTGTTACGTACGATACCACCATCGGCTCGGAGGATTTGTCATCTCTGATGATGCTTGAGCAAAAGGTTGGGATGTGTTCTTATGCAACATGGAAAAGTTATAGCTTATGCCTCGCGACAACTCAAAGAATATGAGAGGAATTATCCTACTCATGATCTAGAGTTAGCGGTTTGTTATCTTCTTCTTAAAATTTGGAGGCATTACTTGTATGGGAGAAAGTGGAGATCTTCTACGGATCATAAAAGCCTCAAATATTTCTTCACTCAAAAGGAACTCGACATGTCACGACAACGGCGTTGGCTTGAAGCTGAAAAGATTATGATCGTACCATCGATACCATCACGGAAAAGCGAGCGTGGTAGTGCGGCGCGTTGAGTAGAAAATCATATGCAAATCTGAGTGCGATATTGTCGTATGAGCCCATTTGTGTGACTTGCAAAGGATGGAGATAGAATTAAAGACTCGAGGGGCGCGTGTGATGATAAGCGAGTATCTGAGTAGAACAGAACTTTAATTGATAAAGTTAAAATTTGCTCGAGCTACGGACACGGAGGCGATCGTTATGAGGAAGAAAGTGCGAGAAGGTCTTTATCTTAGGAAGCAAGAATCGATGAAGAAGGAATACTTGAGTCGACTCCGGACTTTTGTGTTCTAACGACCACGATTTAAAGTATAATATCATGATGGAGCGCCTGACACACCATTTGCAATCCATCACAGGAGTACCAAAATGTATCATGATATTAAATCGTACATTTTGGTGGAAGCAATATGAAGAGAGAGATAGTATTTGTTTATCTCAAGGTGTCTAACTTGTCAGCGAGTTAAGCGGAGCATCAAGTACCAAAAGGTCCATTGCAACCACTTGAAATTCGAGAATGGAAGTGGGAGCACATTACCATGGATTTAGTTCTGGGTCTTCTAAGGTTTCTCAAGGCGTTGATGCGATTTGGGTCATTGTTGATAGATTGACCAAATCTGCTCATTTCTTCTGCCGTCTCTGAAAACTTATACACTTGAGCGTCTTGCTCGTATGTACATAAGCGAGATTGTAAAAAATGCATGGTATCTGCGGTATCCATAGTTTACGATCGAGACCCAAGATTCACTTCACGATTTTGGGTTAGTTTGCAAAAAGCTATGAGCGCGGACTTACGATTTAGCTTCGGCATATCATCCTCGAGACGGACGGACGATCGGAAGAGGACTATTCAAACTCTTGAAGATCTATTAAGACTACTGTGTCCTTGATTTCAAGGGAGTTGGGACAAGTTCTTACCATTGGTGGAGTTTTCCTACTGACAACGATTATCAAGCAAGTATTGGCATGGCTCCATTCGAGCGTTGTATGGAAGAAAGTGTCGTTCTCGATATCTTTGGGATGAGGTGGGTGAAACAGCGTTGTTGGGGCCGGGAGTTGAATGCGTATGACTACGGAAAAGATTGAAACGATCCAAACGACGTATAAAAACCTCACAAAATCGACAAAAAGAGTTATCTTGATCTTCATGAAAAGGGCGTGGAATTCGATATAGGAGATCGTGTGTTGTTAAGAGTTGCTCCATGGAAAGGAGTTACAAGATTTGGAAGAGAGAAAACTTAACCCTCGATTCATCGGTCCATTTTAATCCTCGATCGAGTAGGAGCGTGGCTATATAGACTCGCTTTCTGCTGAAAATATGTCTAAATGTTCATAACGTTTTTCACATATCTATGTTACGTAAATATGTGAAAGACCGAACCATATTATTGAGTTAGAACCCAGGACGAAATAGCGGAAGATTTGGCGTATGAAGAGGTCTGTGTTCAAATTTTGGATAAGAAGGAACATATTCTACGCTCGAGGTTATACCTCAAAATCGAAGTTTTGTGGAGGAACCACGATGTTGAGAAATGACTTGGGAGTTAGAATCGAAATGAAATCAAGGTATCCTTACCTCTTGACATACCAGTCGTACCCTAATTTGAGGCGAAATTTCATAAGAAGGGAGGTTGTAAGACCCCGACTTTTATAAATAAAGATGAATTTTTCTATAAATATTATTTTTGAATATTATGGAATAAATTTGATATAATGTTATAGTTGTGGGTAATATTTATAAATTTTGCAAAGTATGCAGTTGTTATAAAATATTAGTTTGGTGGGGAATATTCTTTTTGTTAGGGAATATTAAATACAATGGCTCTCAATCATTGGTGGACCCCACACAAATTATTGTCGGATTGAAAAAGCGACAAAAATATTTTATAAAAATAACGGCGGAGGTGTTCTGAATTAAAAGCTGTTGAACTACCGGTGGTAAAAAATGCGATGTCTGGCGTGGTTGCGTAGTAGCACCGCGGTATTGATTATTGATCTTTACGTGAAAGTCACTTTCGGTATGCTCGATTATTACTTTCTGATAATTCTTTGCATCATATCTCTTATATTATTGATTCAATTATTGTCACGATATCATCACATATAATATGTTATAGTATTAAATCAATAATTGAGGCGACAAGTTATAAATGATTAATAATTGTTGAAAGATTAAATATGTGTTGATGAAAAAAAAAATGATTTGTGGTAAGTTTGATTATTTTATGGGGGCTCATATGTCATCATCTAAGAGTCTCTTAAATCGATAGTATTTACCTTAAATCGATAGTAATTACCTTTGTCGATAGTAATTACCTTTTGTGAATAGTATTTACCTTTACCTTCGATATAGTAATTACCTTCGTCGATAGTAATTACCCTTGTGAATAGTATTTACCTTAAATCGATAGTAATTACCTTTGTCGATAGTAATTACCTTTGTGAATAGTATTTACCTTAAATAATAGTATTTACCTTGTTAATATACCTTTACCTATTTACGGACGTCGAACCACTTGTCGTTTCACATTCACTTGTCGTTTCACATTACGTGACGTCGAACCACTTGTCGTTTCACATTCGAGCGTCGAACCGATCGTCGAGCCACTTGCCTTTTCACACGGCGGTGCTAAGCTAGAAATCTTCTATAAATAGAGGCTGGGGCTTCATTATTTTTCACGAATTCATTCAAGCTATAGAGAGAGAAAGTATAGAGAATAAGAAGAAAAAAAGAAGAGTATTTTGTTCTTACTGCTTTGCTGCGATATTCAATCTCTACCAAATGTAAGGGGTGTTATTCTTTCTTATTCATGAAGAAGCATTTGTTATTCCATTGCTTATTATTACATTGGAATAACTTTTGTATAAGTGTGGTTTACCTATACTTGGTGACATTCTTCTATTATTACATTGGAACATCACATGCATGTGTTTTTTACGACTGGTTAAAATCTTTATTATTATTACATTGGAACATCACATGCATGTGTTTTACAGGACTGGACTGGTTAAAATCTTTATTATTACATTGGAACATCACATGCATGTGTTTTTTACAGGACTGGTTAAAATCTTTATTATTACATTGGAATATCTATCGTGTGTTTTACAGGATGCAGTTCCATCTTTATTATTACATTGGAACATCACATCGGTGTGAATTTCACGACTTTGGTTCCGTTATTTATTATTACATTGGAATAACTTTTATGCATGCGATCTATCGCGCATGCATGGTGATTTCTTTTGTTATTCCATTCTTTATTATACCCGGTTGGTTAAAACTTTGACTTACTATACTCCATGAAATTAGTAGAATATCCTTGATATTTGCGTTTCATCGATATCTTTTCATGGAAATATTCTTGATCATTCTTGAATTTTACTCTACAAAAGCGATGTCGTGTTGATAATTTGGGCGTTAATAATTCTGGATAAAATAATTCTTGAACTTGTTTTATTGAATTCTTATATCATTGTCATCATCCTCGTGTTTATATTTTTTTGAAAGTCATACATGGCACATGTAGTGCATAGATGGACTTGGTATGATTATGACCGAGAGACTATTGATTGTAATCATGGCCAGTAATATTACAAATGATGTGATAAAAATCCTCGATGGTAGTAGTGCATTGATGGGCGATTGTTGGCATGATCATGACCATTAATGAATACACAAATATTCTTGGCGTGTAGTGCGTGAATAATTGTGGTGGTAATGATACTAAAGAATATCCTTGGCCGTAGTGCGGGGGTGATTCGATGATGTGGAATATTTATTAAAAGCTGAGTCTCGGCTATAGATGATGAAAAAAACCTTTTAAAACCTAAAAGATAGTAGACTTTATTTTCTACTTGACTCTTTTAATGGATTGCATATTCATTGCTGATTAAAGCGGTTTGTCTATTGTATTTTATCGGTTTAACATTATTGAAGACTATTGATAATTTATTACGCATTATCTTAGTCATAATATTTCTTCTTGGGGCTAGTTGAGCTCACCCTTTCTTTCCTTTGTTCTCTTGAGGAATGATAATATAAATTTGGGACGAGTCGGGGAAGCAGTGATGATCTGAAAGATAGCATTAGTAGTCCTCACTATTACGTAAAATAGTGTGATAATAATTATAATGAGGACTTTTTTTGAGTTTGTATAATATCTAGTAGGCGATATTTGTATTTAAACTCACGGTTTATGTATATATTTAAACTACGATATTATTTAATAAGTTGTATTTAAATTACATACCATGTAAGTGGCGACCCAGAGATGGTGATGTATACCTAATTTTGGGGCGTCCGAGGCCCAAAAGGTTGCCTTTGCAAACTATATGATGAAGGGAGAGGCCAACTTTTTATGGGAAGCCAATCAGGCTAGGGTTGGGATAGCGAATCTGACGTGGGAGAGGTTCAAGGAGATATTCTTCGAGAACTACTTTCCCACAAGCATGTAGGGAAGGATGGAGATGTGGTTTCTGGAGTTGAAACAAGAGGCATGACAGTTCCCCAATACGCCGCCAAGTTTAATGAACTGGCGAGGTTCGTTCCACATCAAGTGGATACTAAGGTACGGAAGGCGCGATGGTTCAAGCATGGCTTGAAACCCTGGCTCTATAACCGTATTTCGGTGTTCCAAAGTACTTCTTTTGGAACCATTTTAGAGAAGGCGATAATCATCGAGGGTTGTAGTGAGGCTCTAAGTCAATACCACAAGGATAAGAAGAGCAAGGGTAAAGTAGATGGGGGAGTAAAGATCGAGGGAGCCAATGGTAGTGGCGAGGGTTAGAAGAAGAAGGTATTTAGCTCTAGGACTACCGCAGTGAAGCAAGTAGACCTAGAGAGGAGAATGCAGGCCTGCAAGACCTGTGGGAAGACTCACTTAGGAGTCTGTCTCAAGGGGCAGGCCGTCTATTACAATTGTGGATAGGAGGGGCACATTGTGCCTAACTGTTCGAGTCCGAAGAAGAATCATAGATGCTTTATGTGTGGATCAATCGACCACATGGCAAAGAACTGGCCGAAGAAGGGGACAGACGGGAACCGGGGCACTAATAGCGGTAAGTTAGCTATTAGTGGACCAGCAGAGCCGGGTAGGCCGATGGGCCGTACCTTTAACATGATGACCAAGATGCAATTGCATCGTGGGACGCTCATCGCGAGTATTATTCCGATCAACGACATAAATGCTTACGTGCTGTTTGATTCGGGTGCTACTTATTCGTTTATAGCATGCGATTTTGCTAGACGATTAGGATTACTTCCCAAAAGTTGCCTGTACCTTTAAATATTAAGGTAGCAAACGATGAAATGATTCCTGTTGAAGATGTTCATAGGAGTTATTGCGTAAAAATAAGGGGTTGTAAATTATCGGTAGATTTGTTAACGATAAAGTTAGGAGAATTCGATGTAATTCTCGGAATGGATTGGTTAGTTAACCATGGGGCAATTATAGATTGTCAAAAGAAATGTGTGAACATTAAGATGTTAAAACAACCTC
Organism: Panax quinquefolius; assembly: GCA_020205615.1. Taxonomy (NCBI): domain Eukaryota; kingdom Viridiplantae; phylum Streptophyta; class Magnoliopsida; order Apiales; family Araliaceae; genus Panax; species Panax quinquefolius. Next base: position 104,343,762 of record CM035152.1, read on the forward strand.
AGGTAGTATTTTACGGGAATAGATCGCCGGGACGTTCGTGTTGTCTAACCATGACACAAACTAGAAAATTACTAAGGAAGGGATGTGTAGGTTATCTGTGTCATGTTGTTGATACCTAGAGAGTGGTAGCAACCATGGAAAAAATACCTATAGTGAGAGAATTTGCCGATGTATTTCTGAGTGAATTGTCGGGTCTTCCGCTGGATAGGGAGACAGAGTTTATGATAGACATCGTGCTAGGAGAGGTACCAGTTTCCAGGGCACCATACCGTATGGCGCCAGTGGAGATAAAGAAGTTGATGGTGCAGTTACAAGAACTGTTGGATCGGAAGTACATTCAACCGAGTGTTTTGCCATGGGGAGCACCGGTACTATTTGTTAAGAAGAAGGATAGATCATTAAGACTTTGTATCGTCTACCAAGAGTTAAACAAGTTAACGATAAAGAATAAATACCCTTTGCCCAGGATCGATGAACTCTTTGATCAGTTGAAAGGGGCTAAGTATTTTTCAAAAATAGATTTAAGAACGGGGTATCACCAGTTGAAGGTTAGGAAGGAGGATGTACCAAAGATAACATTCAGGACTCGTTATGGTAATTATGAGTTTCTGGTGAAGTCATTTGGGTTGACAAATACACCAGCTGCATTTATGGATATGATGAATAGAGTGTTCAAACAATATTTGGACAAGTTCATCGTGGTGTTTATAGATGATATTCTAGTCTATTCTAAGATGCCAGAAGATCATGCTAAACACCTAAGATTAGTGTTGAAGACACTAAGAAATGAGAAGTTGTATGCGAAATTCACTAAGTGTGAATTTTGGTTGGAAAAGGTACAATTCTTGGGAACAACCAAAAATACCGACTGAGGTGGGGAATTTCCTAGGGTTAGCGGGTTACTATCGGAGATTCATCCAGGATTTTTTGAAGATAGCTACTCCGTTAACTAACTTGACAGGGAAGACGGTGAAATACGCTTGGACTGACAAGTGTGAGGACAATTTTTAAGAACTGAAGAAGAGGTTGAGTGAAGCGCCTGTTTTGTCATTGCCCGATGACACATAAAATTTTGTAGTTTATAGTGATGCTTCACATAGATGACTTGGTTGTGTGCTCATGCAACATGGCAAGGTCATTGTGTATGCATCTAGGCAGTTGAAGGATTATGAGAAAGTTTACCCTACTTATGATCTGGAACTGGCCGCAGTAGTTTTTGCTCTGAAGATATGGAGACATTATCTTTATGGAGAAAAATGTGAGATATACACGGACCGCAATAGTCTAAAATATATCTTCACGCAGAAGGAGTTGAATATGAGGCAGATGAGGTGGCTGTAGTTCATAAAGGATTACGACTGTGAAATCCTATATCACCCTAGAAAAGCCAATGTAGTTGCCGACGCCTTAAGTAGGAAGGGTCGGGAAAAGTTGTCTTTGTTAATGGCTAAAACTGAGTTAATAACAGAGATGGCTAGGATGGAGTTGGAAGTGAAGCTGCCAAGTGAAGGAGGACAAATGCTGTTTACGACGGATATGCAATCTACCATCGTAGAGAGAGTTAAGGAGGTACAACTCCAAACTGATGAGTGTGACCGAATGAAGGAGCGGCTGGCCAATGAAAAAGATAGTAAGTATAGTCTTGATAATGAGGGATTATTAAGATTTGAAGGAAGAATTTGGGTTCCGAATGAGACGGAATTAAAGGAGCAGGTATTACACGAGGCTCATAGCTCGAGGTTTTTGATTCATCCTGGTAGCACTAAGATGTATCAAGACCTTTGACAAAGTTTTTGGTGGCCGAACATGAAGAGAGAGATAGCAGAGTACGTGAGTAGGTGCTTAACTTGCCAGGAAGTTAAAGCCGAACATCAATGACCAAGTGGCTTGTTACAGTCATTGGAAATTCCGGAGTGGAAGTGGGAGAATATCACTATGGATTTTGTGGTAGGACTTCCAACTACAACCAATACCAGTTAGCTAGACTCTATATTAAGAAAATAATTTCCAGACATGGAGTACTTGTATCGATTGTGTCAGATCGTGATCCACGATTCACATCAAACTTTTGGAGGAGTCTTCAAGAGCCGTTAGGAACGCAGTTGAAGCTGAGTATGGTGTATCTTCCACAAACGGATGGACAGAGTGAGAGAACAAGTCAGACGTTAGAAGATATGCTAAAATCTTGCGTCATGGATTTCAAGGGTAGCTGGGATGATCATCTACCATTAGTGGAGTTTGCATATAACAATAGTTATCATGTAAGCATAGGTATGCCGCCTTATAAAGTTTTGTATGGGAGGAAATGCAGAACACCACTGTATTGGGATGAGGTAGGAGAACGCCGAATGTTGGGACCAGAATTGGTGCAACGGACAGCGGACATTGTCAAGAAGATACAAATGCGTCTTCTAGCTGCTCAAGACAGACAGAAGAAGTTTACGGATCCGTATAGAGAGAATCGAGAGTTTGAAGTAGGTTCGTACGTATTTCTAAAAGTATCTCCATGGAAATGAAAGATACGTTTTGGAAAGAAGGGAAAGTTAAGTCCTAGTTTCATAGGACCTTTTGAGGTATTAAAATGGGTGGGTGAGGTAACTTATATGATAGCATTACCTCCAGACCTAGAACGAATACATAATGTATTTCACGTATCCATGTTACGTCCCTATAAGCCAGATGATAAGCACGTGATAGAATATGAGCCAATTCATCTTGAGAAGGACTTAACATACGAAGAAACGCCGATTCAAATTGTCGATAGAAAAGAATAAGTTCTGCGGAATAAGGTCATATCTTCCGTGAAGGTGATATGGAAGAACCACGATGTAGAAGAAGCAACGTGGGAGTTAAAAGAAATGATGAAAAAGAATTACCCTCAATTATTTGTGTAATATTTTTTTTATATATAGCCAAATTCTGGGGACAGAATCCTTATAAGGGGGAGAGAGTATAGCCCTGGAAAATCGAACCTTTGTAAATACTTTTAATAATGAATAAAATAATATTATTAATTATTATTGCGTGTTGATAAGATGAATATTATTTATTAGTATTTTAACTACGTGGATGAATTAAAGTGTTTGAATTTCTAAGACGAAAATAAAAGCTTTTCGAGAAATTTTTCGAAAAACATTATTCATCGATTTCTGCTCGGGAATTATTTTTGAATTTCCGAGAAATACGAAACATTATAATATCTAGGTGATATTAATTATGTAATAATAATCTAAGTATGGAAAACGTAATATTTCACATGCGAACCTAATTTGAGAACGTTAGGTTTATTAAACGTTAAGAAAAGAAAGTATTAATCAAAGGATGTGTAGCATTGTATGAGGTAATGAACGTAAGTATAATACGATGTATTATACTAGTATGTATGAGGAATGGAATAACGTATATTACAATTTAGTATACGAGTTAGCATACGAGAATTATACGTGGGGTATTTATGTTAAGTAGTTTAATTAAAGGTAATGGACTTGTAGGATTATTAGCTTAATGGTAGAAGTTCAATGGAAAGTGATACTCAAGCCCAAGTGTTTGATAAGTCATCAGTCCAAACTATTGTAGTATAAGCCCAACAAGGAATAAGCTAGATAATTAGCAAGCCCAATATGACTAAGCCATGATCCATGGAGCAAACCAAGTGTAAAGTGGGTAGTCTTGATGGGCAAGATTTTTGTGTGATGAGCAAGTGTTGTGCTAGCCAAGTTACTTAGTTGTAAAGTGATGAATAGTAAGGAGGTGGAAGTTGAGGAGGTTAATAAGGAGGTGGGATGGCCTAAAAGACTAATAAGCCCTAACTTTGCCAAGCCTATAAATAGCAATATGGATTTCATTATTTTGCTTGTTCAAATTTCATCCAACTCCTCTCAAGATAAGTAGCTTAAGTGTTAGAGATAATAAGCCACATAATTCAAGAATAAGTCAAAAGTTCTTTGCTAGTTTCCAAAGAGAAGAGAAGTACAAGTGCTTCTAGGGTAAGACTCATGTCTATTATATCTTTATCTCTTCTATCATATTATAAGTTATTAATGAATGAACTTAAGCCGAATAAGTTGAATAAGTAACTTGAACCTAAATAAGTTGATAAACTTGTGAAGAACTTATCATATGTTTGTTATATGATGTTAGTATGTTCAATATAGTATGAGAGCATTGATTGATGGACTTAAGTTCATATTAAGTCACAAGCATGAGAAATTGTAGTTAATAAGTGAATAAGCCATCGACTTATGAGAATAAGTCAAAACCTACTTTGAGAATAAGTTGGTGTAATAAGTAACTTGTAATGTTCATATGTTGGTTAAAATCCATTTAGAATCATTAGGAATAAAGTTTTGCCAGAATTCACACGATTAGACGATAATCGTCGAATTCGTAAAACTCTTGGAATGGAAGTCGTATTTTGTGTTTGAGGTCAGAAACGTTGGTTTTCGATGGAGACAAGTCGTATTTGGCATTATAGAGTTGCGAACTCGAAAATGATTGAATTCTAACTTAGAACGAAGAAGCGAGCGTTGAACGTTCACGAACGTTTATCGTTTTTGTTGAAAATGAACTAATAGGTGAAATTGTAGCAAACAAAGACAAATTGATAAAATTATTGCATGAACGCATAGAGTATGTAATTTTTGAACCATAGGCTTTTGAACGAGCCAATTCGGACTTATAACGAAGATGTTATGCGTCCGGGAGTTTCGCCAAATTTGCGAAAGATGTAAATTTTCTATGGCACAGAGTTGGCGCCGCGACGCCAACTCAAGGCCAAATGAGTGGCGCCAATGATCTTGACAAAGGTTGTCTGAGCACATCGCTAACTCGCATAGCAAATAGCGACCTAAAGTGTAAGGACTCAAGGCCATAGCTTATAGCGCCCCAAAATAGGTATACATCACCTATTCTGAGTCGCCAAATATATGGCACCGAATACAAATACAACCTTTAATATATAACAAGAGAGATGTGATTTTTAATACAAATATTATCTTCTAGACAATATCCACTCTCAGAATAAGTCCTCATTTTATTGTCACACTATTTTACAGAATAGTGAGGACTACTAATACTATCATCTGGACCGTCACTCCGTTCCCCGACTAGTCACGGCTACGTTCTCATTTCCTGAAGAGAACAGTGAAAGAAAGGGTGAGCTCAACTAGCCCAGTAAGAAATATTATGACTAAGATAATGCAAAATAAATTATCATTAGTCTTCAACAATGTTAAACTGATAAAATACAATAGACATCAAGTTTAACTACAGCGGAACATACAATCCATTAAAAGAGTCAAGTAGAGAATAAAATCTACTATCTTTTATGATTTAAAAGGTTTTTCATCACTTTTATCTCTGGGACTCAGCTTAATAAATAAACCACATCATCCATGCACTACGGCCAAGGATATTCATTAGTATCACAACCACAAATTATCCAAGCACTGCGGGCCAAGAATATTCGTGTATTCATCAATGGTCATGATCATGCCAACAACTGTCCATCAATGCACTACGGGCCAATGAGGACTTTTACCACATCATTTGTAACATTACATTCATGATTACACCGAGTAATCCCTGGTCATAATCATACCAAGTCCATCTATGCACTACAGGCCACAGATGACTTTCAAAAAAAATATAAACATGAGGATGATGACAATGATATAAGAGTTCAATAAAACAAGTTCAAGAACTAATAACATCCAAATTGTCAACATGATACTTCATTGTAGAGTAAAATTTAAGAATGCTCAGAAGAATATGTCCATGAAAAGATACTGGATGAAGCACAAATATCAAGGATATTCCACTAATTTCATGGAGTATAGAAGTCAAAACTTTAACCAAATGAGTATAATAAAGAATGGAATAACAAAAATAATGATCATGCATGCGATTGCTTAGATGCATGTGTTATTCAACGTATAATAATAAATAACGGAACCAAGTCAAAGCGTAATACGCACCGGCGTGATATTCCAAAGAATAATAAAGAATGGAATAACAACGAAATCACCATACATGCGGTATTGGCATGTATAAAGTTATTCTAACGTAATAATAAATAATGGAACCCGGTCCCACAAAAAACGCATGCATGTGATATTCCAATAGAATAATAAAGATTTGAACCGTGTCCGTGTAAACGCATTGTGACGTGGATATTCCAATAGAATAATAAAGAATGAAATAACAACATAATTTCACCATGTATGTGGTACTTCGCATAGACAGCTTATTACAGCAGAATAATAAATAATGGAATAATAGAAGAATTTCACCAAGTATAGGGTAGACCGCATATACAGGTTATTCCAACAGAATAATAAAGAATGGAATAATAGAAGTTCTCCTCATGAATATGAAAAAAATAATACCCTTACCTTATAAAGAAGAGTACTCAAGCGGTGAGGCGGGGATAAACTGAAGAAACTTGCACTACGCTCAAAGCTTCTTTAAACGCTAAAGAAATACGCCAAAGATTATAGAAGAAGAATTCTCTCTACGCTTTCTCTCTAGAGTTTCAAAGAATTAAGTAAGAAATAATGAAGGAATGAGCTTCTATTTATAGAAGAATGGATGAATAAGTAACCACTCCATGAAACGGTCTAGATTGATTTAGTTTTAAACAGACGGTCCAGTTGGTTTATAATAAAATATAATATATTCTATTTATAATCTAATAAAACAAATAACTTAATAAAAGTATTCATTTTATATAAAAAGATTTTACTATGCAAACACTATGCGAGCACTATACAAATACTATGCATAATAAAATATAATATATTCTAATTATTATCTAATAAAATGATAACTTTATAAAAGTATTTTGTTTTATATAAAAGATTTTACTATTAGCCTAATAAAATGAATTATTTTATAAAAGTATTCTGTTTTATATAAAAAGCTTTTCTGTTTTATTACATTAATAATACTAATAAAACAAAACTTCATCATCATATCATAATTCACACTATTAATCAACCAGGTCATTCCCAGGAAAGAGGGGGCTTTCCAATAAGGATTTCTTCCTATTGGCGCGCAATTAGGTGACCAAACCTCTCCTTGACAGAACTTCTAGACATCGTTAATAATGAAAATAATAATATTAACAACTTTGTTATCTCAATTATTGATTTAATAATATATAAAATATTGACAATAATTGAATCAAATAACGTGAGATACTATGAAACAATTACTGAAGCAATAATTGAACAAAACTGAGTGACTTCTCACGTAAGCATCAATAATCAATATCGTGTGCTACTATGCAACCACGTATTCCTCGTACTTTTTAACACGGGTGTTTCAACAGTTAACAGTAAAAACTTCCGCCGTTATTTTCATAAAATATTTTTTTTTCGTTTTCTCAATCCGATAATAATTACATTGTGGGGTCCACTAATGATTGTGTAAATCGTACAAATATTCCCCGTTAAAACGAATATTCCCAGACCAATCAAATATTATAAACAACTTGCGTACTTTACAAAATTTTTAAATATTACCCATAACTATAACATTATATCAAATTCATTCCATAATATTTAAAAATTATAATTATAGAAAATTCATCTTTATTCATAAAAGTCGGGGTCTTACAATCTCTCCTTCTTATGAAATTTCGCCCTTGAAATTGGGGTACATACCTGGTATGTCGAAGAGGTAAGGATACCTTGATTTCATTTTTGATCCTAACTCCCAGGTCATTTCCTCAACATCGTGGTTCCTCCATAAAACTTTGACTTGAGGTATAAACTTGGAGCATAGAATATGTTCCTTCTTATCCATGATTTGAACAGGAACCTCTTCATACGTTAAATCTTCCGTTATTTCATCCAGTTCTAACTCAATAATGTGGTTCGGGTCTTTCACATATTTACGTAACATGGATATATGAAAAATATTATGAACACGAGACATACTTGGCGGTAAAGCGAGTCTATAGGCTACAATCCCTACTCGATCGAGGATTAAAAATGGGCCAATGAATCGAGGATTGAGTTTTCCTCTCTTTCCAAATCTCGTAACTCCTTTCCATGGAGCAACACGTAATAACACATGATCTCCAATATCGAATTCCATGTCCTTTCGATGAAGATCAGCATAACTCTTTTGTCGGTCTTGTGAGGATTTTATACGTTGTCGGATCGTTTGAATCTTTTCCATAGTCATACGTACCAACTCCGGTCCCAACAACGTTGTTTCACCCACCTCATCCCAACATACTGAAGAATGACACTTTCTTCCATACAACGCCTCGAATGGAGCCATGCCAATACTTGCTTGATAACTGTTGTTGTAGGAAAACTCCACCAATCGTAAGAAATTGTCCCAACTTCCCTTGAAGTCAAGGACACAATGTCTTACTAAATCTTCAAGAGTTTGAATAGTCCTCTCTGATTTTCCGTCCATCTGAGGATGATATGCCGAACTAAATCGTAAATTCATGCCCATAGCTTTTTGTAAACTAACCCAAAATCTTGAAGTGAATTTTGGGTCTCGATCAGAAACTATGGATACTAGCATACCATGCAATCTTACAACCTCGTTTGTGTACATACGAGCAAGACATTCAAGTGTATAAGTTTCTCGTATTGGTAAGAAATGAGCAGACTTGGTCAATCAATCAACAATGAACCAAATTGCATCTATGCCTTGAGAAACCATGGGAAGACCAATAACGAAATCCATGGTAATGTGCTCCCACTTCCTTTCTGGAATTTCAAGTGGGGGCCAACCCAAGGCCAAATGAGTGGCATCGCAGTACCAAGACACGAGTCTGAGCACTGCATCAAGAACTCATGCATGATCGACCTAAGGAGTAAGGACTCGCACCGCAGTTATGATGCCCCCAAAATAGGTATACATCACCTATTCTGAGTCACCAAATACATGGTACAGAATACAAATGCAATCTTTAATATACAACAAGAGAGCTGTAAGTTTTAATACAAATATTATCTTCTAGACAATATCCACTCTCAGAATAAGTTCTCATTTTAATGTCACACTATTTAACAAAATAGTGAGGACTACTAATACTATCATCTGGACCGTCACTCCGTTCCTCGACTAGTCCCAGCTACGTTCTCATTTCCTAAAGAGAACAATGAAAGAAAGGGTGAGCTCAACTAGCCTAGTAAGAAATATTATGACTAAGATAATGCAGAATAAATTATCATTACTCTTCAACAATGTTAAACTGATAAAATACAATAGACATCAAGTTTAACTACAGCGGAACATACAATCCATTAAAAGAGTCAAGTAGAGAATAAAATCTACTATCTTTTATGATTTAAAAGGTTTTTCATCACTTTTATCGCTGGGACTCAGCTTAATAAATAAACCACATCAACCCTACACTACGGCCAAGGATATTCATTAGTATCACAACCACGAATTATCCATGCACTATGGGCCAAGGATATTCGTGTATTCATCAATGGTCATGATCATACCAACAACTGTCCATTAATGCACTACGGGCCAATGAGGACTTTTACCACATCATTTGTAACATTACGGTCATGATTACACCGAATAATCCCTGGTCATAATCATACCATGTCCATCTATGCACTACAGGCCACAGATGACTTTCAAAAAAAATATAAACATGAGGATGATGACAATGATATAAGAGTTCAATAAAACAAGTTTAAGAATTAATTTATTCAGGAACTAATAACATCCAAATTGTCAACATGATACTTCTTTGTAGAGTAAAATTTAAGAATGCTCAGAAGAATATTTCCATGAAAAGATACTGGATGAAGCGCAAATATCAAGGATATTCCACTAATTTCATGGAGTATATAAGTCAAAACTTTAACCAAATGAGTATAATAAAGAATGGAATAATAAAGAAATTACCATGCATGCGGTTCTTCGCATAGACAGGTTATTCCAACAGAATAATAAATAACGGAACCAGGTCAGGCGTAATACGCATCGACATGATATTCCAACAGAATAATAAATAATAGAATAACAACAGAAATCACCATACATGCGGTACTTCGCATAGACAGGTTATTCCAATAGAATAATAAATAACGGAACTAGGTCCGGCGTAAAACGCACAGACAGGATATTCCAATAGAATAATAATGATGGAACCAGGTCCGGCGTAAAACGCACAGACAGGATATTCCAACAGAATAATAAAGAATGGAATAACAACAAAATTTTACCATGTATGCGATACTTTGCATAGACAGATTATTTCAGCAGAATAATAAATAATGGAATAATAGAAGACTTTCACCAAGTATAGGGTAGACCGCGTATACAGGTTATTCCAATAGAATAATAAAGAATGAAATAACAGAAGTTCTCTTCATGAATATGAAAAAAAAAATACCCCTTACCTTATAAAGAAGAGTACTCCGACGGTAGGGCGGGGATATACTTGAAGAAACTTGCACTACGCTCAAAGCTTTCTTAAATGCTAAAGAAATACGCTTAAGATTATTGAAGAAGAATTCTCTCTACAGTTTCTCTCTCTAGAGTTTCAGTGAATACGTAAGAAATAATGAAGGAATGAGCTTCTATTTATAGAAGAATGGACTGAATAGTAACCACTCCATGAACGGTCTAGATTGATTTACTTTTAAACGGACGGTCCAGATTGGTTTACAATAAAATATAATATATTCTATTTATAATCTAATAAAACGAATAACTTTATAAAAGTATTCTATTTTATATAAAAAGATTTTACTATGCAAACACTATGCAGGCACAATGCAAACACTATGCATAATAAAATATAATATATTCTAATTATTATTTAATAAAACAGATAAATTTATAAAAGTATTCTATTTTATATAAAAAGATTTTACTATTAGCCTAATAAAACAAATAACTTTATAAAAGTATTCTGTTTTATATAAAAAGTATTCTGTTTTATTTAGCTTCAATGGATACCTTAATCCATTTCTTAAACTCGATAAGAGTTGGACACCTCTATATTTTTTGTTTCCTTAAAGGTTACTTCCTAAGGTTTCCCCACATAAGGTTCATAACCTAAAGCTTTGATACCAACCGGTGACACCCCCAAATCCAGGTACTTCATTCCCACAGGATTTGGTGTTCACTATCCAAAACATTACATCTAACTACCCATAATCAAAGGATAAAGACATAATTTCAAATACTTTAAACGATAATCTTTCCCATTATAGGGTTACATAATCATCAAAATAATCCCAGGTAATCCAACCTTAAATTTATTACATCAGTTTACAGAATACATCATAAAATAAAACAAGTCTTGTATCATAAAATATTTAAATAATATTCTCATAAGTCTTCAGCACTTGAACAATTTTCCCTTTCCTTGCTAGTAGATGGCTAATCATCTTTTTCCACTTTAGCTGCAGTGTTAATTGCAAAAGTGAGCAAACAATTGCTTACTGATATAGGAAGTAGCAATAATAATAACATGAGAATGAACAACGAATGCTAAACAATAATGAACTTATTTTACAAACCAAAATAGAAAACATGTTCGAGTTTAATATCTGAGGGTCTTAAGACCACGAACTATGTCTCTGGTATTTAGGTATTAATATCTCAACCTTAATAGTTATTAGACTATACATACTCTTCTTAACGTACTTAGGGGGATCAACCCTTTGTACCATGTATTGTGCTCAAACATCTAAATGTTACACGTACAAAAATCCCTTATATTAGGGTTGTTAGTCTCAGTTTGAATTTAAAATTTCTGCACTAAAGAAAGTTTAGCTCGGAACTAACTTATTAGTGTTTCTAGAATTTTAGAACCACTATTAAATTTCCATCAATAAAGGTTTAATATAAGAATGTATAACTGAACAAGGCTATCAAAGTCAAAGATCGGATATCAACAATATATATAATTGAATAAACATGATACACATGCAAAATGCTATAACCAAAAGAGTTAGAACAATCTCATTTGAAGCGATGTATAAGAACAACATATGCTTTGAATAATTATATCAAGGTTAAGAAAAGTAAAACTCGCTCAAGGTAACGAATTAGGCTACAAGAGCTTATTCAATTGTACATAAGGATAAATTTAATAATATTGCTCAATAAAATTTAGGAACTTGCATTCATTATCAAAAGAATGAAGTTAGAAAGTTTGCTCGATGTAAAGAGTTAAGGTTTAAGAACTTGCTCAATGTAAAAAGATAAGGTTTAGAAACTTGCATAATTGTAACTAAGATAGGGTAAATAGACTTGTTCAATAATAACAAGGTAGAGTTAGAAAACTTTCCTTGAATGTAAGCTACACAAGTAATAATATTCTCCAATTACCCTACATATATCATTGAAATCGCAACAACAATTAGTTACATTAACACCCATTTCATTAGTTTAGTTTTCATTTTAATCAAGTTTATAATCCTTAACTTAGGACTTGTGTATCCTACTCATTCACGTAACACAAAACTGAATCCTCAATTATATCATAGTATACGACATGGTGATTGTAAAACAATTCCAATTCAAATGACATCACATTACGAACTTTCAAAACTTATTAATTCATAATCTATAATTTTGGCATTGTGATTACAATACACTACTATGCCTTGTAACATGTTTTAGGTACTTTACAAATCATTAAAATATGTTAAGTTAACAATTTCCAAGTTATGATGTTAATGACCATTACTGTGTTCGATCGACTACTAGCTACATGCCACCAGCTTTTACACTAGACTACAACACACAAAGAAGGCGCCTGCCGCCAAGACACAAGATCGCCCATATATGACAAAGAAATAAGACTAAGCAAAGACGCCCATGCGATGCATCAATTTCAGTTTTGCAGAATCTTGAAAACAGACTTTGTAATAGGCCAACAATCCCAATTCTACACAAATTCACCAAACTCAACATTTAAACCTTTATAATAGCATAACTACATATGCTAAACATCCTTCTATACACAAAACTTTACATATACATAATTTTGAGTAATCAAAATCATATTTTTTTCCAAATTTCTTCATTTTTACTCTTTTAACGAATTCGATCACCACAAATTCGTTTCTTAATCAATTGACATGATTTAAACTACGCCGATTTCATTTCTTATCATATTAACACATTCTAACATTGAATTATAGATTATGACACACATCAAGCATGAACTTTTGTACTTTCTATGCCATATAATAAGAACACAAACACTGATATTTCAATTCCTTCCTCAAACCCAATTTCACGTGAATGGCAATCAACAATTATGTGTGTGTGTATATATATATATATATATATATATATATATATATATATATATATATATATATATTGATAATAACAGATTCTACAACACTATCACACACCCATAACCCATATCTTATAATCAACACTTGACAAGAACCCAATTCCAAAAAATAAAATTACAAAACTGAGAATTAGAATTAGGGGTAGATTATACCTTCACTTTGATTGTATGCTACAAAAGATGGTGACTAGGTTTAGTAATTTCCCTTCTTCCTCTTACCAATCACCAAGAACTCAGCGTTTTTCTCTCTTCTCACTCAACTCTGCTCTTTAGCTTTAGGAGAATTTTTAAGACGGAAAAGAAAACTGATATGGCTTAACTCTCCCACGTATTCATCCGTTAAAGAAAACAAAAGACGTCAGTTGGAATAGTGCCAAAGGCCACAAGGCCTTGTTTGGCTAACACCTTTTTCCCCCAAATTAAATTATTATTATATTATTTATATTATATAGTTTTCATGTCACACCATTAATTTAGTTAATTTAAATAACATTAGTTTAGTTAATTTAAATAACTTCTAATAATAATAAAATTCTTATTATCATTATACTTATAATTAATAAATAATTACATATCTAATTTAATTAATAAATTAGAAATATCACTTTATTTAATTTATTTATTTTCTTTAAATATTAAGCAATTAATTTAATTTAATTATTTCCTTAAATTAAATCCTTCAAATAAAATTATCATTACTCAATTTAATTTACACTAATCAATTTAGTTGCTAAATTAATTCACCACAATTCATCAATTATTTATTTTCCTCAATAAATAATTATTTAAAATATTTATTCAATTCAATAAATATTTAATTTAAATTTCAAATTTCTCGATCGTTACATCCTTTCCTCCTTAAAAGGATTTTGTCCCCAGAATTACAACTCCAAAAATTTATTCATTATAGTAGTCGTAATAATAACTGAGTAATCATCAATAACGTTTGCAAAGAAATTATTGTTATATAACTTTACGACAAAGGAACTTGTACGAAAAAGTAAATAACACAAGTCCATTACTAACCCCCACTGCAATAATAATGAGTAAGGATTGAATAATTGCTCAATAGAACTTAGGGTTGGGAAACTTGTCTGACATGTCTTCTACAATTTACCGTTATCTAGTAGCCCTTCACGTAACCTATTCACGTGTGTCACGTTAAGCAATATGGTACTCGAACACCACTTTGAAGTGTAATGGTTCCCTTATTTTAATAAGATGATTAAACTCGCACATATTCAAATATAATTCAATTACATAACATGTTGCTACGTATAGGCCACGTGGTTAAATAAAAGAATCTGGGAAACATAAGTTTCTTACATTTTATGGACCAAAACCTCCATCAAAAATCTGCATAAAACATGCTTAGAGGTCTCAAGTCGGAAAACCTTATTTTTCTTATTTTTGACATCACATGTTTAATTAAACTCATGTATCCATATAACATCATTTATATAAAAAAATACCAAATCAGTCTCAAAAATATTTCTTTTCTGGGATTATGCAGAATATATAGTCCCATATTGAACATATATTTTTTCCGAAATTTTTAAAATCCATCTACTATTTTTAAATAGTCACTTAATAGCCAAATTGTAACGCCCTGGAAAATCGAATCTTTTGTAAATATTTTTATAATGAATAAAATAATATTATTTGTTATTATTATGTGTTAATAAGATGAATTCCATTCTATAACCTACAAACGTCAGAATGTCGTAGTATTTTAACTACGTGAAGGAATTAAAGTGTTTGAATTTCCAAGATGAAAATAAAAGATTTTCGAGAAATTCTCTGAAAAATACTATTCATCGATTTCCACTCGGGAATTATTTTTGAATTCTCAAAAATACGTAACATTATAATATCAAGGTGAGATGGATTATGTAATAATAATCTAGGTATGGAAAATACAATATTTCGCATGCGGACTTAGTTCGATAATATTAGTTAAATAAAGCATTAAGAATCTATTGTAAAGATCGTATGATATGTATGTATTGTACGAGTTAACGAATACAAGTATAATATGAAGTATTATACGAGTATGTACGGAGGATGGAATAACGTATATTATGAATTAGTAAACGAAAGAGAATACGAGTATAATACGTAAAGAATATGTAATAAGACTTTTAGCCAGATGAATTGGACTTGGATGAATTGTTAGCAATTGATATAGTCCAATAAGAATTAAGGTGCAAGCCCAAGTGTTTATTAATGCAAGCCCAAAGTTAAGTTAAGTTAAGTAATCCAAGCCCAAGCTAGGATCCATTGGGTTATAATGACTCATGGGGCAACCCATGTTAATGTGGTTAATCTTGGTGACCAAGACTATAATGTAATGGCCAAGTAATTTATGTGGTGGCCAAGTAATTAGTGTGGCTAGCAAGTTTACTTAGGGGTTAAGTTGTGAATAGTAAGGAGGTTTGTTAAGGAGGTGGGATGAATAATGCCCATTCTACCCTAACCTTGCCAATTCTATAAATAGAAAAGCTTGGATTCATTTGTTGCTTGTTATTTTTCAACCAACAACTTTCCTTTATAAAGAAACTTAAGTGTTAGAGAGAATAAACACATATAAGTGAAAACTTCCATTGTTAGATTTTCAAGAAGAAGAGAAGAACTAGTTCATCAAGGGTAAGACTCTTGTCCAATAATCTTCCATCTCTTCCATGATAGCTTGATAGAGAAGTGATGGTCATGTATGTTAAGAATCATAAGAAGTAAATAAGCAATGGACTTAAGCCGAATAAGTCATGAATAAGTAAGATAAACCTAAATAAGTTATGAACTTATGATGAACATATATGAACTTGTCATATGTTTACCTTAAGAAGTTAGTATGATTGAAAATATTTAAGAATGTTACTTAAAGGAGTTAAACCAATAATAAGTTATAAGGAATGGAATCTAGTAGTTTATAATTTGTTAAGTTATAAACTTATGAAGAATAAGCCAAAACATAACTTAAAAATAAATTGATGTAATATTTAGTTTAAAATGTTCATATGATGGATAGAATTCATTTAGAACGATGAACAAATCGTTAGTGACGAAGTTTTGCCAGAATTCACACGATTAGACGATAATCGTCGAATTTGTAAAATTCTCGTAATAGAAGTCGAATTTTGTGTTTGAACTCGGAAATGTTAGTTTTCGATGGAGACACGTCTTAATTGGAACTATAGAGTTACGGACTCAAAAATGGCCGAATTCTGACTTAAAACAAAGAAACAAGCGTTGAACGTTCACGAACATTTATCGTTTTCGTTAAAAATAAATTAATAGGTGAATTTTGAGTTAACGAAGTCAAATAGATAAAATTATTACATGAACATGTAGAGTATGTGACTTGTGAGCTAATGGCTTTTGAACGAGCCAATTCGAACTTAAAATGATCAAACTTGGAGTTCGGGAAGTTCGTTATAAAAATCAAAGATGTCAATTGTCTGGTGCACAAAGCTGGCACCGCAGCGCTAGCCCAAGTCATATTGATGGCGCCGCACAATACTGGACACAATACAGGTACGTATTGTGAGAGTCACGCCAGGTGGCGTGAACAAAAGAGTTAAGTGTGGTAGCAAATGACCAAACTCAACCATCAATCTATCGAAACTCGCGTCCCCAAATACGAGTTCTATAGAGATATTGGCCAAGTAGAGCGCCAAACCTTGTGGAATGCATAGTAAGGAAGGTTTATCAGTATAAAATGAATGGTAACTGATGAATAATGAAGTGAAGCTTAATTATTATATTGTTAAAGCTTTATTAAACCTTAAGTATGAGACATAAAGGTTAAAGATAAGTAATTGAACATGAACGTAAGAACAATGCAAACTATATCGAAAAGCCGGAACCAATAATAACAAATCTAAGTCATGTTTAGATTGAGTAGAAGGGTAAGATTCATTAGGAACCATGCATATTTACTCATGACCTAATGTGTTATGTGATGTGATTATCTTCTGTAGACACTTAAAGACTTAACGTGAACGTGTAATAACCATACCAAACGCTGAAGGCAAGTATTGTAACCCTTGTTTCAGTTCAATCTGGATAAGCTTTGTGGTTCATGTATTCTTACGCATGAATTGTTGTATAATAAAGTCAAAGCCAATTCTTTTGGCTAGACTTATGATATGTTGGATTTCTTACAATCTATCAAAGCATGGTCAATGTTGTACCAAGTTATATTGGTGTGGTTTTCAAATGAAGACTGAGTATGCTAAAATGTTTTGTCGTCAAACGACAGGCACGTGAGGTTGCCACAACTTAAACGTACATATGTTTAATGAATGTAGTGTTGATCAACATAGAGTACTAAAAGGTTGTCACCTGAGACGTGCTCGTAAGAAATGTCGGACTTACTTTTACTTAGTGTCGGGATGTCCTTTTCAGATAAAGTATGAAATGCTCAAGGTCTTGGACCGGAATTGATGTTTTACTGAATATTGTTATTGTAAAATGTTTTAAAGAAAAGAGAAGTGCTATTTTGAATTATCGATAGTATTTCATAACTATTGTTCAATAATTGAAGATATATGTTTTATATGATTTAAGCATATTGTAAAATAGAATTGTTGTACTTGCTGAGCTATCATGCTCACACTTGCTTGAACCATATGAACACAGCTAAGATCGAACGGACCGAAGACTCCGGCAAGGATAAGGGCAAGGCGAAGACGAACCCGTAGAATACTTATGTAATAGTATATGTTTAATGTTGTATTATATTTGATAATATGACAAGAACAAATGTAATGGTTATAAAGAACCTGGGGAATGTTAATATTACTTTGAATATATAGAAGAGATATTCATTCTTTTGAGGCTTTTCAATTGAATGTATGTGTGAATGGTAGTACCGTGTAGCACCATCTGTCGGGTTGGAAGATACCCGGATTTGAGGGCGTCACAGGTTGGTATCAAAGCATTAGGTTATAAAAATTATGGGGGGAATTAAAAACCTTAAGTCATAACCTTAAGAGAAGTCAAAGAAGTAAAAGAAGAAAATAACCTTATAAAAATGCATTATGAGTATGTTATGTGTTTTTATTATTCGACTGACTTGTACTAATCAACTTATTATTTTTATGTAGATGTCAGGTGTAAATGGAATGTTTAGGGAAGTGCAAGTAGTCAGTGAAGGATCGATTAATCAGATTGAGATTATACCAAATCCTATAGTGGTGGAGCCTGAAGTTGTAGTGGTTGAGTCTGGAGACTCAAAGAGCTTAGACCTTATGTCCGTGTTTGATGGCATGGTTGAAGAAGAGGTGGAGGTAGTGTCCTTCAACCCAGTAGCAATAGCAGCAGAGATGGCTCCTGGGGAGTTAATGATGTCACTTTTATGTCAGTGTTGGATAGAAACATCCATTACTGTTAGGAGGTTAAGGAGCTAAAAATAGATCTTCAGGCTGTCATAGAGGATAAGACAAACGTGGAGTCCATGTGGGAGCAGGAACACGATGAGAGGGTTTTGACTAAGGAAAAGGTCCATGAGCTGAAACTGGAGGTCTTTGAGCTCAGGGGGAGCTAAAGACCAAAAAGTAGAAGATAGGGAGAATGTCCTTTATTCATAGGAGTTCTCATGCGACTTCCAGCAGCTGGTAGCTGGTTATCCCATAGAGACAGGGCAGACACGACATACTATTAGCCGTGATATTATTGCCGGTCTTGCCAAGGTAGATTTTGATAATGCCTAGAGGCAGATGTAATCTATTAGGGGATAGAGTAGTGTAGGTATGTAAATATTGTGTACCTAGTAGTGACGTAAAACCCTCTTTTGTATAACAAAGGGTAGTCTTTTGTAAATCCAGATTTTTGGAAAGTAAATGTGCAAAAGTAATGTAATCAGCTTAGGTTGTGTAATGTAAACGTTGTAGTATTATACTACAATGAATGAATCAATATAAGCCTTTTTACGAAACAACTGAGCAATGGATGTTGAAGTTATTGTTTAATTATGAATATTAACTAACTAATAAGAAAGGAATAATAGCGAAATGTGTTGTTTATTGTAACAACAAAATGCCGCCAAGAAGAGGACGACGAAACAAAGGCGCTAACATAAATTAACAGGAGGGAGGTCCGGTTAACCCCATGCAGGAGTTTCTTAATCTTTTAACAACCGCATTTAATAGAAATGGGGCAAATATCCCCGTAAATTTGGGAGTAGCACGAGCTATTACCTTCAAGGATTTTAAAAGTGTGGGTCCGCTGGAGTTCAAAGGAACTATGGACCCTATCGAAGCCCAAACGTGGGTGAAAGGAATCGAGAAGGCATTTATGATAACAAATGTCGACGAGGGCCAGAAGGTTTCCTTTGCAACCTACATGATGAAGGGAGAGGCCAACTTTTGTTGGGAGGCCAAGCAGGCAAGAGCTGATATTGAGAATGTTACGTGGGTGAGGTTCAAGGAGATATTATTCGAGAACTACTTTCCCACGAGCATGCAAGGAAGGATGGAGATGCGGTTTCTTGATTTAAAACAAGGGGACATGATGGTTCCCCAATACGCCGCCAAATTTAATGAACTGGCGAGGTTTGCTCCACACCAAATGGACACCGAGGTTAGAAAGGCTCGACGGTTCGAGCAGGGCTTGAAACCTTGGCTCTATAACCATATTTATGTGTTACAAAGAACTTTGTTTGGAACCATTTTAGAGAAGGGGATAATTGCCGAAGGTGGTAGTGAGGCGTTGAGCCAGTACCACAAAGACAAGAAGAATAAAAGGAAAGTGGATGGGGGAGTGAAGGTTGAAGGAGCTAGCGGGAGTGGCGAAGGGTATAAATGGAAGATGGTTAACTTTGGGAATACTGGAGTGAAGCAAGGAGATCCGAAGAAGAGGATGGAGGCCAGCAAAACCTGTGGAAAGACTCACTTAGGAGTTTATCTCAAGGGGAAGGTCGTCTTCTACAATTGTGGATAGGAGGGGCACATTTTGCCTAACTATCCAAATTCGAAAAAGAACCACGAATGCTTTGTGTGTGGGTCAACTGACCACATGGCAAAGAACTGCCCGAAGAAAGGAACGAACGAGAATAAGGGTGCCATTAGTGGTAAGTTAACTATTGGGGGTCCAGCGCAACCGGGTAGGCCAATGGCTCGTACCTTTAACATGACAGTCCAAGATGCAATGGCAACAGGGGACATAGTCGCAGGTATTATTCCGATCAACGACCTAAATGCTTACGTGTTGTTTAACTTGGGTGCTACTTGTTCGTTTATAGCACGTGATTTTGCTAGATGATTAGGATTACTTCCCGAAAAGTTGTCGATACCTTTAAATATAAAGGTAGCAAATGAAGAAATAATTTTTGTTGAAGATGTTCATAGGAGTTGTTGTGTAGATATGTGGGGGGTGTAAATTATCGGTAGATTTGATACCAATAAAGTTAGGAGAATTCGATGTAATTCTCGGAATGGATTGGTTGGTTAACCATGGGGCAATTATAGATTGTCAGAAGAAAAAGCGTAAATATTAAAATGTTAAGACAACCTAATGTAATATTTTACGGTATTAAATCGTTGGGACGTTCGTGTTGTCTAACCATGACACAAACTAGGAAATTATTGAGGAAGGGATGTGTAGGTTACTTGTGCCATGTTGTTGATACCCAGAGAGTGGTAGCAACCATGGAATAAATACCTATAGTTAAAGAATTTGCGGATGTATTCCCGAGTGAATTGTCGGGTCTTCCACCAGATAGGGAGACCGAGTTTGTAATAGACATTGTGCCAGGAGCGGCACTAGTTTCTAGGGCACCGTATTGTATGGCGCCAGTGGAGATGAAGGAGTTAATGGTACAGTTACAAGAATTATTGGACAGGGAGTACATTCAATCGAGTGTTTCACTGTGGGGAGCACCGGTACTGTTTATCAAGAAGAAAGACGGATCGTTGAGACTTTGTATCGACTACAGAGAGTTGAACAAGTTAACGATAAAGAATAAATAGCCATTGCCTAGAATCGATGATCTCTTTGATGTAACACCCCGAAATCCGGTATATTTTCATATCGAATTTCGTACGTTACAATTCCATCTTCTTCCAAACATACATCATTATATAACTAAATATAACAACATATATCCTCAAATCCCAGGTTCTAAAACCTTAAAACCTCTTTCATTATAAATAATGATAATCGTTCATTAAACATTATTCTTTACATCTTGTACAAGTGACTTTTATCCACCACCAAGGATACATAATCATTCATTAAACTATTCTATAGTTTAATTCTATCATTCTATATTACAAGTCTTCACTTGATCTTCATGTTCATTCATATAATGAATGATACTTCTTCTGGATACCGATCAACTTGATCTTTACGGCATCCTTAAGTTCTTTTTAACATCGTTTGCTGAAAATGTTATTATTTAAAGCAAGTGTGAGCATTCAATTGCCCAACAAGTCATAACAGTTGAACAAACAACTTTAAGAATTCAAACATTCTTTTAAGATCTCAATAACCGAACAAAGTTTATGAAGCAGCTTGAATAATATGAATAATCTCGATTCCTATCATTTTCAAACATTAGTCACATTAACTTTGAAATACTTTCATTTTCTACTCTCTTTCATACACATTTTATCTGGCTAGAATCACTAGCACAGACTTAACAATAACGGTTCATATATAAATAGAACATTCTCATATTGAACAGTTCAAACACAGAACAGTTCATATCATAGAAACACCGAAGTGTTCACATTGTGGCACAAGGCCTCATATATTCTAACACCTTGTACAAATATCACACATTTGCACATAGACAGAACTTCTCAAGTTCAACATCTGAGAAGTTTTAGAAACCAACATTCATTTAAAATATGAATGAAGTTAGGAAACTTGCCTTACATATAGCTACAGCTTATAGTTTACGCTGAACTGCTCATTCCAAATCTTATGTAACCCATAAGGAAATAACACATACACCAATTAGTCATATACTTGACTTTACTCATTGGTTTACTTAACTTCACTTCTTAGGGTTCACGTTCTTACAAACTAAGTTTACGCGACAACCTTCCTTTACCGGTTAACGGCTTTATGGCATACAGAGATGTCTTACTTGATACATTCATCATTTTTGATGATTTACATTCTTATCTTCTTCTTATAACTCTCCTAGGACTCAGCACACATCGTGTCTCTGCTAGTAGTCCATATGGTACTCTGAGTTGTTTCCCACAAACAACCAACAAACAAATTCCCGTCTCATCTCAACTGCCCATAACAGTGAGTTAGATCGATTACCAGTTTTGTATATACCTTCGCTCTCTAAAGGAATTGTTTAGTCCAACTCCCATATGTCAACCATCAAAGGTTACAATTGTACTACAACCTAAATTCATCTTAACTTATCCGAACTATTAATCTATAATGTTCGTTAAGTCAATTTCTTATTCCTTATGGCTTTCTGACAAATAAATGTCATACCTCAGGATTTATTCATTATCGCCCAAGTCATACAATGTGACTCCCCCAAAATAGGTATACATCACCCATCTTGAGTCGCCAAATACATGGTACAAAATTTAAATACAACTTAATTATACAATAGTCGTGTAAAATACGATAAAACATATGCTGTGAGTTTTAATACAAATATTGTCATCTAGACAATATCCACACTCAATTGAGTCTTCATTACATTTATTATCACAATCGTTTAACGAATAGTGAGGACTACTAATGTTATTATCCGGACCATCACTGCTCCCATTTTAGTCCTCGCTACGTTCTCATTTCTGAAGAGAACAATAAAAGTAAAAAGGGTGAGCTCAACTAGCCCAATAAGAAATATTATGACTAAGATAATACAGAATAAATTATTTTTAGCCTTCAACAGTGTTAAATTGATACAATATAACAAACATCAAGTCTAACTACAGCGGAACAAGCAATTCATTAAAAGAGTCAAGTAGAGAATAAAATCTACTATCATTTATGATTTAAAAAGGTTTTTCATCACTTTTATCGTTGAGACTCAACTTAATAAATAATTCACATCATCCCTGCACTACGGCCAAGGATATTCATTAGTATCACGACCACAAATTATCCATGCACTACGGGCCAAGGATATTCGTGTATTCATCAATGGTCATGATCATGCCAACAACTGTCCATCAATGCACTACGAGCCAATGAGGACTTTTACCACATCATTTGTAACATTACAGTCATGATTATACCGATTAATCTCTTGTTATAATCATATCAAGTCCATCTATGCACTATAGGCCACAGATGACTTTCAACATAATATAAACATGGGGACGATGATAATGATATAAGAATTCAATAAAACAAATTCAAGAATTAATTTATCCAGGAACTAATAACGTCAAATATTTTCGACATGATACTTCTTTGTAGAGTAAAATTTAAGAATGCTCAGAAGAATATTTCCCTGAAAAGATACTGGATAAAGCGCAAATATCCAGGATATTCTACTAATTTCATGGAGTATAGAAGTCAAAACTTTAATCAACTGAGTATAATAGAATATATGAAACTGCAAATGGATTTTCACCCGCCATGCGGTAATCCACGTAGACAGATCATTTCCACAATTTATTAAGGAATGAATACAAAGGATTATTCACCATGCATGTGGTAATCGACATAAACAGGTTATTTAAACAATATAATAAATAATGGAATAATAGAAGAATTCACCATGCGTGCGATAGACTGCACAAACAGGTTATTCGCAACAGAATAATAAAGAATGGAACTAGGTCATGCGTAAATGCACAGACAGGATATTTCGACAGAATAATAAATAAAGGAATAACAAAAGAATTCACCAAACATGCGATAGACCGCACAGACAGGTTATTCTAACAGAATAATAAATAATGGAATAATAGAAGAATTTCACCATGTATGCGGTACTTTGCATAGACAGGTTATTCCAACATAATAATAAAGAATGGAATAACAATGTAAATTTCACCATGTATGCGATACTTGGCATGAATAAAAGTTATTCAATGTAATAATAAAGAATGGAATAACAAAAGTTCTCTTCATGAATAAGAAAGAAATAATACCCCTTACCTTAGAACAAAAGCGGATATAGGAGTAGTGAAGTAGCGAATACTTTTCTTCTTTCTCTCTATAGTTTCTCTCTCTAGAGTTTTCAAATTGAATTAAGTAAGAAATAATGAAGGAATGAGCTTCTATTTATAGGAGAATGGACCTGAATAGTAACTAATTTCTGAACGGTCCAGTTGATTTACTTTTAAGCGAATTATCCGTATTGGTTTACTATAAAATATTCTAATAAAACAAAATCTTTAAAATAAAATATAATATATTCTATTTATAATCTAATAAAACGAATAAATTTATAAAAGTATTCTATTTTATATAAAAAGATTTTACTATGCAGCACTATGCAAACACTATGCATAATATATAATATATTCTATTTATAGTCTAATAAAACGAATAACTTTATAAAACTATTACATTATATATAAAAAAGATTTTACTATGCAAAAAACACTATGCATAATAGAATATAATATATTTTATTTATAGTCTAATAAAACGAATAACTTTAGAAAAGTATTTTGTTTTATATAAAAAGCTTTTCTATTTTATTACATTAATAATACTAATAAAACAAAACTTCATCATCATTATTATAATTCACGCTATTAATCGACCAGGTCGTTCCCAGGAAAGAGGGGGCTTTCCAATAAAAATTTCTCCCTATCATGCGTGCAATTAGGTGACCAAACCTCTCCTTGCGTAACTTCTAGACATCATTAATATTGTAATTAATAATATTAATAACTCATCATCTCAATTATTGATTTAATAATATATAAAATATCGACAATAATTGAATCAAATAACGTGAGATACTATGCAACAATTCATGAAGTAATAATTGAACAAAACCGAGTGACTTCTCACGTAAGCATCAATAATCAATATCGTGTGCTACTATTCAACCATGCGACATTCTTTTACTTTTACTACCGAGTAGTTCAACAAAGATAACAATGTAAAACTTCCGCCGTTATTTTCATAAAAATATTTTTGTCATTTTCTCAATCCGACAATAATTCCGTTGTGGGGTCCACCAATGATTGTGTCGTCGTACGAATATTCCCTGTTAAAAAGAATATTCCTCGACTAATCGAATATTATATAACAACTTGCATACTTTGAAAATTTTATAAATTCTACCCACAACTATAACATTATCTCAAATTCACACCATAATATTCAAAAAAATATTTTGAGAAATTTAAATCTTTATTCATAAAATTTGGGATTTTACAATCTCCCCTCCTTGTGAAATTTCGCCCAAGAAATTTATGTACGTACCTGGTATGCCGAACAGATGAGGATACCTCATTAGATTCTAACTCTTGAGGTATAACCTTTGAGTGTCGAATATGATACTTCTTATCCAAGATTTTATCAGGTACATATCCATATGTTAAATTATCTGCTATCTCGTCCGGTTCTAAATCAATAATATGGTTCGGGTCATCCACATATTTACGTAACATCGATACGTTAAAAATGTTATAAACACACGACATACTTGACGGTAAAACGACTAAATAAGCCACAGTTCCTACTTAATCGAGGATTTCAAATGGACCAATTAAATCGAGGGTTGACATTTCCTCTCTTTATCAATTCTTGTTTCTAGAATAACGCCCTCTTGAACCTTCTTTTTTCACATTCATCAGCTTCGGGTGTGTACTTTGAGCGGCTTTAACTTTATCGATTAAAGTCGATTCTACTCGTATATTCGTTATTTTCACGTAGGTTCATATATTCACACTAATAAACGCATACGATCTTCTACTCAACGCGTCAGCTATCACGTTCGCTTTTCCACGATGGTATTGAATGGTACGATCGTAATCTTTAATAGCTCGAGTCAACGTCTTTGGTGCATGTTACGTTTGTTTTAGTTGAAAAAATATTTAAGGGTTTTAGAAATGGGGTTTTGTACTGGGGTCAGTACAAAATTTGATTTCACTCTCTGGGGTAGGCCAAGAAGTCTTCAGAAATACGTCAAGAAATTTATTAACGATAGAAATATCATTCAAAACTGTGACCCTCATCCAAGACTTGGATAGCACATCACATTGATACCTATCAACTTGTCATCGTTATTCACGACGTCCCCTACGGATAGTCTGGCTTCGGTGCATTCCACACAAGGAAGACAACAACGAAAGGATCGGGGCTCTTTACTTATGGCTTAATATAACAGTGATTGACTTTAGTGGTTTGGTTGCTTGAATTCGCATAACAAGTTGGTTAGGAATATAAAAGCTTACAACCTTACGAAAAGCATGATGAGTAGTTAACCAATTGATTCCAAAAATCACATCAAAGGCAAGTATTTTCAAAGAGATAAGATCGACAGGTAACGTGAAAGTGTCGATTTGAATCAAAAAAGATTTATAAATAATGGATGTAACGAAGGTTTCTCCTAACAGAGTTTTAACAGATAAGTCAAAGTCTAATTTCTCAATAGTCAAGTTCAAACATTGAAAACAACCAGGTGAAATACAAGAGTGGGTAAAACCAGTATCAAATAAGGTATAGACTTCATAAGCGTTTATGATTAACTTACCGATGACAACTTCGTTTGAGTTCCTTGACAAACACTCTCACTTAAACTACCGGCTTGGACTTGTCTGGGACATCCTTTGGTGTCACCATCCCAGCTGGACTTGACTTCACTATACGATAAAATTGAGCTAGGTGACCTTCTCTTCCACAATTAAAACACGCTTTGGATTACTGTGTACAGTTTGGATGGATGTGTCCCTCCTGTCCGCATTTGAAACATACGACCGGTGGTCGTTCTTCTTCCTTTGAAACAGGTGCTAATGCTGCTATCTTTCCATCATTATTGAACCTTCTCTTCTTAAAATTTCCACTTCTATTATCTTGGCAATTCTTGGCATGATAATTTCCCCTCACGATGGTTATTATTGTTCTGATGGCCGATGCCACCGGTAAAATTATTATCGTGTTGTTGGTTGTTGCCATTTGGTTGTGCTAACTCATTATCTCGCTCCAATAACTGAGCCATATTCATAACATCTGAATACAAACACAGTTTTTGAGAGATAAGATATTGACGTATCTCGGGTTTCAAACCTCTTAGAAACATTCACGTCATTTTCTCCTCATTATCAACCAAATGGGACGCAAACCGGGACAACTCGGCAAACTTAGCCTCGTACTGCGACATAGTCATATTGTTTTGCTCCAGCTTGATAAATTCCACCTCCTTTATGTGACGAATACTTTCAGGAAAGTACTTGTCATTGAACAATTCTTGAAACTTCTCCCAAGTCATCTTCAGTGCGGTAGGTTGAGTACGTTTTACAGATTCCCACTAATGATCTGCTTCTTCACGCAACATAAAGGTGGCGAATGGAACTTTTTTCTCCTATAAGCATTCCAAGACATCAAATATCTTGGTGATCTTCTGAATCTACGTCTCTGCCTTAAGTGGGTCTGGCTTTCCCAAAAACTCCGGTGGTCCCAGCTCCTTGAACTGCTTAGCGATGACCAACCGTGGGTTGTCATTATTTCCACCTGCATTATGAATAGGAGTCTCTCTCATTTTGTGTTGTATGTATTCTAAAAAGCTCCTAAACGTACCGTCGTTCGTCATTTGATCAGTGTTGTTATTTACAGGAGGATTATCGACTTCCTGTTGCACATTATTCTGGTTATTAATCAGCGGTGACTCAATGGTCTCATGTGCTCCATTGTTTACCTCAACATTTTCAGATGCCATTTTCAAATACTGCCACAAAATAAAGGTTAATTAACAAATCACATATTATCCCTATACTCTGACCGACCAATTAAATACCAAATAAACTTAGGTA
Source organism: Panax quinquefolius (assembly GCA_020205615.1). Lineage (NCBI taxonomy): Eukaryota > Viridiplantae > Streptophyta > Magnoliopsida > Apiales > Araliaceae > Panax > Panax quinquefolius. The sequence continues at coordinate 104,371,998 of CM035152.1, forward strand.
GGTCATACTAGCGAAGGAATTCCCCGTCTCTCCCCTCCTAGTTCTTGTCTCACATCTCAGCCAGGGATCATATCCCTAAGCTTTGATACCAACTGTGACGCCCCCAAAATAGGTATACATCACCCATCTTGAGTCACCAAATACATGGTACAAAATTCAAATACAACTTAATTATACAGCAGTCGTGTAAAATACGACAAAACATATGTTGTGAGTTTTAATACAAATATTGTCATCTAGACAATATCCACACTCAATTGAGCCCTCATTACATTTATTATCACACTAATTAACAGAATAATGAGGACTACTAATACTATTATCTGGACTGTCACTCCGTTCCCCGACTAGTCCCTGCTATGTTCTCATTTTCTAAAGAGAACAATGAAAGTAAAAGGGTGAGCTCAACTAGCCCAGTAAGAAATATTATGACTAAGATAATACATAATAAATTATCGTTAGCCTTCAACAGTGTAAAACTGATACAATATAGCAAACATCAAGTTTAACTGCAGCAGAACAAGCAATCCATTAAAAGAGTCAAGCAGAGAATAAAATCTACCATCTTTTATGATTTAAAAAGATTTTTCATCACTTTTATCGCTGAGACTCAACTTAATAAATAATTCACATCATCCCTACACTACGGCCAAGGATATTCATTAGTATCACGACCACAAATTATCCATGCACTACGGACCAAGGATATTCGTGTATTCATCAATGGTCATGATCATGCCAACAACTGTCCATCAATGCACTACGGGCCAATGAGGACTTTTACGACATCATTTGTAACATTACGGTCATGATTATACCGATTAATCCCTTATCAAAATCATACCAAGTCCATCTATGCACTACAGGCCACAGATGACTTTCAACATAATATAAACATGAGGATGATGACAATGATATTAGAATTCAATATAACAAGTTAAAGAATTAATTTTTCTAGGAACTAATAACGTCCAAATTTTCGACATGATACTTCTTTGTAGAGTAAAATTCAAGAATGCTCAGAAGAATATTTCCATGAAAAGATACTGGATGAAGCGCAAATATCCAGGATATTCTACTAATTTCATGGAGTATAGAAGTCAAAACATTAATCAACTAAGTATAATAGAATATATGAAACTGCAAATAGATTTTCACCTGCCATATGGTAATCCACGTAGACAGATCATTTCCATAATTTAATAAGGAATGAATACAAAGGATTATTCACCATGCATGTGGTAATCCACATAGACACGTTATTCCAATAGAATAATAAAGAATGGAATAACAGAAGAATTCACCATGCGTACGATAGACTGCACAGATAGGTTATTCCCAACATAATAATAAAGAATGGAACCAGGTTATGCCTAAACGCACGGACAGGATATTCTGACAGAATAATAAATAATGGAAGAATAACAAAAGAATTCATCAAGCATGTGATAGACCGTACAGACAAGTTATTCAAACATAATAATAAATAATGGAACCAGGTCAGGCGTAATCCACACCGACAGGATATTCCAACAGAATAATAAAGAACAGAACCAGGTCAGGCGAAATTCGCACCAACAGGATATTCCAACAAAATAATAAAGAATGGAATAACAACAAAATTCACCATGCATGCGATAGACCGCATAGACAGGTTATTCCAACAGAATAATAAATAATGGAATAATAGAAGAATTTCACCATGTATGCGGTACTTTGCATAGACAGGTTATTCTAACATAATAATAAAGAATGGAATAACAACAGAACTTCACCATGTATGCGGTACTTCGCATAGACAGGTTATTCCAACAGAATAATAAAGAATGGAATTACAAAAGTTCTCTTCATGAATACAAAAGAAATAATACCCATTACCTTAGAACAAACTGGATATAACAGTAGTGAAGTAGCAGAATATACTTTTCTTTCTCTCTATAGTTTCTCTCTCTAGAGTTTTAGTGAATTAAGTAAGAAATAATGAAGGAATGAGCTTATTTATATGAGAATGGACCTAATGGTATCTAATTCTGAGCGGTCCAGTTGATTTACTTTTAAATGGACGGTCCGTATTGGTTTACTATAAAATATTCTAATAAAACAAAATCTTTTAAATAAAATATAATATATTCTATTTATAATCTAATAAAACGAATAACTTTATAAAAGAATTTTATTTTATATAAAAAGATTTTACTATCTATGAACTTACTACGCAGTTATCTATGCAAACACTTATGCATAATAAAATATAATATATTCTATTTATAGTCTAATAAAATGAATAACTTTATAAAAGTATTCTGCTTTATATAAAAAAATTTTACTATGCATAATAGAATATAATATATTTTATTTATAGTCTAATAAAATGAATAACTTTATAAAAGTATTATGTTTTATATAAAAAGTTTTTCTGTTTTATTACATTAATAATACTAATAAAACAAAACTTTATCATTATTATTATAATTCACACTATTAATCGACCAGGTCATTCCCAAGAATGAGGGGGCTTTCCAATAATGATTTCTCCCTATTGGCGCGCAATTAGGTGACCAAACCACTCCTTGACAGAACTTCTAGACATCGTTAATATTGCAAATAATAATATTAATAACTCTATCATCTCAATTATTGATTTAATAATATATAAAATATCGACAATAATTGAATCAAATAACGTGAGATACTATGCAACAATTACTGAAGCAATAATTGAACAAAACTGAGTGACTTCTCACGTAAGCATCAATAATTAATAACGTGTGCTACTATGCAACCACGCGTATTACTATGCTTTTACTACCGAGTAGTTCAACAGTATTAACGGTAAAACTTTCGTCATTATTTTCATAAAAATATTTTTGTCATTTTCTCAATCCGACAATAATTCCGTTGTGGGGTCCACCTATGATTGTGTCATCGTACGAATATTCCAATTTAAAACGAATATTCCCCGACCAATCGAATATTATATAACAACTTACATACTTTGTAAAATTTATAAATACTACCCACAACTATAACATTATCTCAAATTCACACCATAATATTCAAAAAAAATATTTTGAGAAATTTAAATCTTTATTCATAAAATTTGGGATTTTACATACAGTCTTTTGTATACTCAGAACGATTATTCAATATTCATTCTACGCATTTATAGCGTTAAACATTTTACGTTACGTTATTCTCATCTTACAACGTCCGATTCATTCGACTCGGAACGTCATCCAAGTTATAAACATTAACTCTGCTCCTTTTACGCTATACGTATTTGTCTTTAATTTAGCTTCTTCACCGCTCACAGGTTTAATCATTAGTCTTCATTATCCTATGGTCAAACCGTACACGGAGTGTAGGTTTTATCCGATTAATATTTATGTACACTCCACCTTCACGTCGGTTAAAGTGTTCAAAGCTTACATTTCATTCTAACATTCTCATCCGACTTACATTCGGCTTTCATTAATCTTATTACCGTTCACTACGACTTTCTTGATAATTAATATCTTACTTACTACCTTCGTCAACGTCTAAGTCATACAACCAATGTATACTTAGAACGTTCGCTCGACGCGAATACGATTCACGAGAATCATTTCCGTAATCAATGTTTACGTTGCACATCCCTTAATCTCACATTCAACCTTTATCTAAGGTTTTGGTTTCTTTCATTCATTACTATCATCTGAACCCCATGTTCAATATTCTTTCTTAATATCAAAGCCATACGGTTCGTTGTATGCTAAGACCGATCGTCCATCGCAACAACGTTGCGTCCACAGCGTTTATACGCTTCACATTCATCTCTTATTACCATGACATAACATCAAAATGTTATTCATTACTCTCATCACTCAACATCTAAAGAATCATAATCAGAGCAATCCCTCACATTCGTTTATCGCGACTATGGTCCCCAAATATTGGTTTCGTAACCCGCATCTACAGTCTTTTAATCTCGATTAATCTTTTCGTTCAACCTTCATTAAAGGTTTAATACACTTGATTAAGTGTTACATTATTTGAACTACATGTTCATATTTTTTTCTTGTACATCCCCCAATAATTGAAGCAAGAAAATCTCAATTACGGCATTGCCTACCGCAAACGCTGCACGCAAGTGTCCCTTCGTTTATCTAGCTGCGGCAGCATACTCTGCAGTGTCAAACTGTCGAGGCTGACCCTGCGGCGCCACTCCCTTCATAAATTCTCACATCGCGGTGCCACTTAGCGATGGCGATGGCGGGCTCATATTCATGCACCTTGCCCCCCAGGGTACGACTTCAAGATTTTGGCGCGCAAAGCATGAAACCTAGAAAAATTTTCTAAGTCTTTTACATGCTTGAGACATTGACTTCGAAATCTCATAACATCTTCGTTATAACTCGGATCGAGATCATTCCAAAGCTATTTTCTTCCTTATCTTACGTATTTCGATTACCCATAGATGAAAATTTGTTCTGAATCCGTTAACATGCCATTCAATTGGCTTAATCTTCGCTTCTTCATTTATTTTTATGTTATTAACGTTCTTCGTTCGTTCGTCCGTAATTCGGTCATCCGAACTCAGAACTCATTCGTTCTTGAGTCCACAACTCACGTTTTATACGTTCTCTTACATTCTTATGAAACCCTACATGTTCGAGTTCATTTACTAACTTTCTATTTCTCGTTCATCTTTTACGAATTTTTGCCATAACTTCGTTATAGCTCAGTTTTAATCCGTTCTTCATGAACGTTTCTAACATTCCTAACCAAGCAATAAGCGACTAACTTATACGCGATGGTTTTAAACTTGTCCATCAATAACAATTATCCTACAATGGTTTTAAATTTGTCCATCAACAACGTTCTTCGCGTTCTTCGCGTGTTCTTCATTTTTAATCGATATTTTGGATTACGATTTAGCTTTTTCTTGGAATTTGATGTTATAGAACATCATTCTTTACTTATTTGACCTACTCATTCATAAGATTCATTCGAATCGCTCAAAATCCTTACGAATCTTACACTTACTTAAGAAATTTAAACTAAATTTCTAATTTCTTATTTCTTCATTTTCTTACGATTTCAACCATATGAAATCATTTCTAACATCTTTTACTTCCTATTCTCATTAAGCTATGTGTTTAACATATAAATCTTAAAGAAAAATTATAAAGACTAGGTTTCGAATTACCTTTCTTCTTTAATCTCATTCCGTCGGACAAAGTGTGCACTCGGGCAAGCTTTTCCTCTTTCTTTTCCTCTCTTCTCCCATCCGAACTCTCTCTCTCTCTCTCTTTCAAAGTGTTGGTTGAATTTTCAAACCAAACAAATGAGTTTAAGGCTTGTTTATATAGAAAACCAAGGCTAGGGGCATTTTAGTCATTTTGCCCCAAACCTCCTTACTATTCACACCTCCTCAATAGACCTCCTTACTATTCACGAAGCTTCCGTTGGAAGCTTCGTGATTCCGTCTTGCGAAATTCGTCCGACAGTTCGAAAACTGCGATTCTCGGAATCCAAATATTTTTTGGATATTTCGTCTTTTCTCTACCGATTAACTTTTACGTATTCTTTAAATTTCTGAAAAACTGAAAATCACTTTTTTTGTGTCAAGCGTTTTCCTTCCCGTTTTCCCCAAACATAGCTAAATGAATGAAAAGTACATAACAATACTTTTCATCATTTTTATTTTATCCGATTTCTACACGTTTTTCGAGAAAAACTTTTATCGGCTTACTTAACATTTTACGATATATTATCGTCAAATCTTTCGACGGAATGTCATTTCGACATACCGAACTCTTGAAAAGGCTTAGGTTATTCAAATCCTAACCCTTAGGGTTTCGTCGGGTGAATAGTGCCTATTTCGTCTTTTTCCCCAAAAATATTTTGTTCCTGGAAAAATTTTATTTTCGTCTTGAAAATTCTTACTCGTTCGATCGAGCTTCAGTGGCGAAATCCTCCGATTTATAATCATTCTAGGTTATAGAACGATTAATAAACATATAGCACCGAATAATATTAATAAAAATTTATTTTATTAATAACTAATTCTTTAAATCTTAAATTCTGGACAATCCGATTTTACTCGGGTTGTCACACTTCCCTCCTTATAAAAATTTCATCCTCGGGATTTCTTAAAACCACACCCATACCCAGGTCATCACATTGGATTAGTTAAAAGGGGCTAAGTATGTTTCTAAAATAGATTTAAGGACAGGGTATTACCAATTGAAAGTTAGAAAGGAGGATATACCAAAGACAACACTCATGACTCGTTATGGTCATTACGAGTTTCTGGTAATATCATTTGGATTGACTAATGCACCAGCTGCATTTATGGATATGATGAACAGAGTGTTCAAACAATATTTGGACAAGTTTTTTGTGGTGTTTATCGATGATATTCTAGTCTATTCTAAGACGCCAGAAGATCATGTTGAACACCTAAGATTAGTGTTAGAGACACTAAGGAAGGAGAAGTTGTATGCGAAGTTCACTAAGTGTGAATTTTGGTTGGAAAGGGTACAGTTTTTAGGTCATGTCCTTGACCATGAGGGGATTTCGGTAGATCCAGTGAAGGTGGAAGCCTTGATGAATTGGGAACAACCGAAAATGTCAACTGAGGTGCGGAGTTTCCTAGGGTTAGCGGGTTACTATCAGAGATTCATCTAGGATTTTTTAAACATAACTATTTCGTTGACTAACTTGACAAGGAAGACAGTGAAATATGTGTGGAATGATAAATGCGAGGACAGTTTTCAAGAACTGAAGAAGAGGTTAAGTAAAGCACCTATTTTTTCATTACCAGATGACACAGGAAATTTTGTAGTATATAGCGATGCTTCGCATAGAAGACTTGGTTGCGTGCTCATGCAGCATGGCAAGGCCATTGCGTATGCATCAAGGCAGTTGAAGGATTACGAGAAAGTTTACCCTACTTATGATCTGGAACTGGCCGCAGTTGTTTTTACCTTAAAGATATGGAGACATTATCTTTACATAGAAAAATGTGAAATATACACGGACTATAAGAGTCTAAAATATATCTTCACAGAAAACGAGTTGAATATGAGATAAAGGAGATGGCTAGAGTTGATAAAGGATTACGATTGTTAAATTCTATACCACCCTGGAAAAGCCAATATAGTTGTCGACGCCTTAAGTATAAAGGGTCGGGAGAAGTCATCTATGTTAACGGCTCAAACTAAGTTAATAACAGAGATAGCTAGGATGGAAATAGAAGTGAAGTTGCCAAGTGAACCGGGGCAAATATTATTTATGACAATGATTCAATCTACCATCGTAGAAAGAGTCAAAAAAGTGCAACTCAAAACTGTTGAGTGTGACCGGGTAAAGGAGCGGCTGACCAATGAAAAAGATACTAAGTACAGTCTTGATAATTATGGATTATTAAGATTTGAAGGAAGAATTTGGGTTTCGAATGAGTCGAAATTAAAGGAGCAGGTATTATAATAGGTTCATAGTTCGAGGTTCTCGATTCATCCTAGGAGTACTAAGATGTATCAAGACCTTCGACAGAGTTTTTGGTGGCCGAATATGAAGAGAGAAATAGCCGAGTATGTGAGTAGGTGCTTGACTTGTCAGAAAGTTAAGGCCAAACATCAAAGACCAAGTGGCTTGTTATAGTCATTGGAAATTCCATAGTGGAAGTGGGAGAATATCACGATGGATTTTATGGTGGGACTTTCGACTACAACGAAAGGGTACGACGCGATTTGGGTAATAGTGGACCGGTTGACAAAATCGGCTCACTTTCTGCCAAGTAGGGTCAAGTATAACTTAGACCAGTTAGCTAAACTTTATGTTAAGGAAATAGTTTCCAAACATGGAGTACCAGTTTCGATTATGTCAGATCGTGACCCACGATTCATATCGAACTTTTGGAGGAGTCTACAAAGCGATTGGGAATGCGATTAAAAAGTTTGATACTGGCGTATCATCCACAAACTGATGGACAGAGCGAGAGAACAATTCAGACGTTAGAAGATATGTTGAGATTTTACGTCATGGATTTCAAGGGTAGTTGGGATGATCATCTACCATTAGAAGAGTTTTCATATAATAAAAGTTATCATGCAAGCATAGGTATGCCACCTTATGAAGATTTGTATGGGAGGAAATGCAGAACACCATTATATTGGGATGAGGTAGGAGAACGCCGAATGCTAGGGCCAGAATTGGTGCAACAAACAGTAGATATTGTCAAGCTAATATGAATGCGTTTAGTAGCAGCTCAGGAAAGACAGAAGAAATTTACAGATTTACATCGAGAAAATAGGGAATTTGAAGTAGGTTCTTACGTATTTCTAAAGGTATCTTGTGACACCCCCAAATCCGGGTACTTCTATTTCCGCAGGATTTGGTGTTCACTGTACAAATATCATCTATCTATCTACCCATAAATAAAATCAAACCATGCAATAGATAGAATTAAATAATTAAATCTCCCCTTGTGGGGTTACATCATCTGTATAAAATACAATCCCAGGTCACTCTAGCGTTAAACATCTGTGCGGAATCATAAACTAATAACAAGTCTTTAAATAACATCTAGTCAATAACCAGTCTTCATTACTTTCTAATCTTGCCCTTGCCTTTACTAGTGGAAGGCTCGTCTGATCTTTCGTTCTTAACTGCAATGTTATTATTATGCAAGAGTGAGCACGATTTCCCATAAGTATAACAATATAACAAATGAATAATAACATGAAAATAAATCAAAGACTTCTGAAATAGGAAACTCAAATTTTGAATCAAGAATGAATAGCAAGAGACAAAAGAACTTTTGAGGGTCATAAGACCTTGAACTATGTCTTAGGTTGTCAAGTGTTTATGATGAGTGAGTTTTATACACATGAATTGGATACATTCGGGCTTAATTTATTGTTGTTCTCAAGTCTTTTAGATAAGTTTTTAAGTGTTTATGTCTATTCAAGCATGTTTTATGTTGTTTTGTAGGAATTGGAACAAAAGTTACATGGATCGACGTTCGGGGTGGCTAGATTCCCGTTTTCAAATTGCCATTTACACAGTAGTCACTTCAGAGCTAATTTTAGTATTTCTACAGATCTTATTTCGAAATTCTTAAAGAATGAAAGTTGTATATCTACTTTTCCTCTTTCCAGATCATCTTGAGTCATCTAAATCGGAGTTCGGACGAAGAAGTTATTGCCATTTTCCCAAAGGACGTCGGAGCAGAAAATGTCAGAAAAAGTTGTAGCGTCGGGGCGCTAATTTTAGGCTTATTTGCAGTGCCGGGGCGCTATAAGGTAGTGTCTGAGTGTCGTTCCCAGCGCTAGGGCGCTGGGGAAGAGGTTGGGTGCGGCCTGGATGCGTTTTGGGCGAATTTTGACACCTTTTTGACTCCAAATTGGATTGGGTTTGTTCCTAAGCTCAAAATTGGACTTGTGACCTATAAATACATGATGTAAGGCATAAAATAAAAGGAGATTACATAGCTTAGCCTAGATTAAACACTCCTTTAGATTATAACATAACCCTAGTTCATATTAGTTTTGGAGATTGAAGCAACTTGGAGACCATTGAAGATTCAAAGCAGGAGCGAAAGAGGAGTCTCAAGGCTACTGACAATAGATTATATTCTCTTCTCTTCTCTTACTTTTATCTTTTAATGTCTATTCAATTGTGGATTCTTGATTTTAATTCATTAATTATGAACTAACTCTTTCATTAAGATTTCAATTGAACTTTTTATGATTATGAATTGATTATTTGATTTATTCTAATTATTTATGTTGTCAGTGAATTGTTCATCTTGCTTTGTGTTTATTGATTAATTATCTCGATCGATAATTACCTTGTTACTCTAGAAGGAATTGAGAAAGGAATTCTAGGGTTAGAATCGGGCATGGTGACATGTGACTTAGTTATTTGCACGATGAATAATTAGGTTTGTGAATAGAATGAGAATATCTATTTGCATTATATGTAACACATAAGGAATTGGGATTGTAGTGAGTTTAATTCAATTGTTTTGCATAGAGATATAGTAAAATTAATCTGGGTTAAATAGAAGGTAATTGATCACTCGAGAGAGGGCTTTTGGCATTTGAGAATTCCTCATTAACAATTCAATGAACATAATAATTGGAATAGTTGAGTAATTGATTTATAATTCATAATTGGGAATATTGGAGTCTTAATCATTATTTATCTGAATTCATTCAAATTTTAGTTGTTTATTTGCTTTCTTTTAGAATAATCTCTTTTAATTGTTTTAATTTAGTTTTCTTAATTAGAAAAATCACAATTTGCGATTGTTTAAATAAAATTGATTTGGTTAAGAGTTAGTACTTGGTAATTTTTATTAAATAATTCCTCGTGGGAACGATACTCTACTTTCACTTTATTACTTGTTGACCGTGTATACTTGCACATATTCATTGATTGCGAAATCGATCAACAGTTTATACTTGAAACCTTTAACAGTCGTAAGACTATAGATTCTTCTTCTCATACTTAGGGGGATCAGCCCTTAGTACCATACTGTGCACAATATCTTAATGCTAACGCATATGGAATCCCCTATACAGGGTTGTTCATTTTAGTTTGACATTAGAGTCCGCACCAAAGGAAGTTTGGTTTGGATAATTCATCGAGGGTTTTGAAATTTAGAACGCTCATCAACTATGGACTAGTCGAATTATTAAAGGTTCACTAGTCTAACAAGGTTCAACAGTAACTGACAATTTAAATTGAATATCAATCTCAAAAGGTATACAATAGAATAATTATTGTATAACAGAATCATACATTGAAAGATTAATGCATTTTAATATAAATAAATGGACTTGATATATAATAACGAGAATTTGCTCGATGTAAAGAGACAACTTATAAGCTCATATGAAGATAACGAGTAGGGTTAAGAAACTTGCCTCGTGCATAGATTACACGTTAATTATACTCGTTCCTTGATTTAAATCCTACATATCATTTACGTTCACAATACCAGTCAATTATAACTTACTAATCATCACAAGTTCATTCTTTTTGTTTAACTCGAATTTATGACTATACTTAGTCAAATTACTACACTCATTATCACATAATTAACACTTCATGAACAATAAGCTAACTATGCATTCAATCATTCAATTCACACATAAATGTGTTATTTACATGTTAAGAATTTTTTTTAACACCTCATTATATGTCTAACATGTTTTTATGTTCATTAGATTAAGTTACTAACACATTGCTAGACTTGAGCATTTAAAATTCATTTACGGACCATTTCGCTAAGTAAATAAGCATACACCATCTTTATACATTATCTGAGTTCTTATATTGCTGCGGTTGAAACTGGCAATACAAGCCATGAAATTAGGCATAGAGTTAGCGCCATGTACGAGACTCGATTTCGATTCTGCAATTCGCAAAAATTGCAGAACATGGCCAAAAAACTCCAATTAACTTATTTTTACACGAATTTAGACATACCCAAACATTGTAATACCCAAATAACTAATACTCAACCTTTCTAGCATGATTTTAACAAGTTAAAACACATAATTTATGAAATCAACACATGAAATTTTCATTGTTCTTGATGTTCTTGAAGGTTCTGAACATAAAACATAATATTAACACTACGGATTCGTTATAACATCAAATCCATCCATTCAAGGTTTGTTTCCTTCATTTTAACATGCCTAATTATATACGTGTGTGAATTTTACAAAAAAAATTATGTTTGACATATTAAATTCATGTATAAGGGCCATATGGCCATATAATATACACTGTAACCATATACTGTATAATTTTTATGAAACTGATGATATGGAACCATCTAATACATAAGAAAACACATTAAAACAACATCTTAACATATATATGCACATAATCCTTACTATTTTCAATTTACAGAGACTTTACAGAAAACTTGAAAGCCATATTTATAAAAACTTTAATAACGTAAATAAACTGGGTTGAAGAAATTACCCAAAGCGTAGAGTGTAGATTAGTAGGAGATGAATTCCTTCTCAACTCTTCTTCAATCACACACTCAGAATCTCCTCAACAATTATCAATCTCTCTCTGTGATACTTTGCCGAACTTAGAAAATAAAAGACATAAGACGTATATAATAAAAGTAAACTGACGCGTTGTGGAGGTCAGTTACCCATCATAGGTTAACTGCCCTCAACCTCCACTAATGCCATGTTTGGCTAGCCTTAAAAGGCTTATTCCTACTTAATTTAATAAATCTCTTATAATATGGTTTAATAATGTCACACGCCTTTATAAAATAAATCAATATGTTATTTAATTATTTTAAATAACATATAATAATTTCTCATTAATTCACATAGTCACATAATTAAATTTCTCGTTTATTAACTATGTCAAATTATTAAATCTCTAATTAATTATTAAATTAATTAAAATACTATTAGGCTTATTAAATATTTCTTTTAATACAATAAACTCACATAATTACATACTTCGAATAATAAAAATTCTCCACATTAATTTAATAAATATAACACATATAATTAAATTAATCTACCATAATTTCATCAATTAATTATTTAATCTAATAATTAATTCATCAAAAAATATTTATTAAATCCAATAAATATAAAAATTAAATTATAAAATCTCGGTTGTCACATCTTTCCCCCCTTAAAAGGATTCTGTCCTTAGAATCACAACTCAAACAATTCGTCCCATTACATTCTCCCCCCCCCCCCCTTACAAAGATTTTGTTCCCAAAATCGCTTACAACAATCTAAGTAAATAAATGAGGATAATTCTTCATCATATTCTCTTCGAGTTCCCACGTAGCTTCTTCAGTGTTGTGGTTTCTCCAAATTACCTTTACAGAAGGTATTACTTTATTTCTTAGAACTTGCTCTTTTTGGTCGACAATCTGAACAGGAATTTCTTCGCAAGATAAGTCTTTGTCAAAATGTAGGGGTTCATATTCAATCACGTGCTTGTAATCGGGTTTGTAGGGTCGTAGGACTAAGACATGGAAAACGTTGTGGACATTCTCTAGAGCTGGAGGTAAGGCTACCTCATAAGCAACTTCTCCGACCCTTCGCAGAACTTCAAAGGGTCCTATGAATCTTGGGCTTAATTTCCCTTTCTTTCCAAACCAGATCTTTCCCTTCTAGGGAGAGACCTTTAAGAACACAGAACTGCCTGATTCAAACTCAACATTTTTATGGTGTGGATCGGCGTATTTCTTCTGTCTATCTTGAGCTGCTATCAATCGTGTTCAGATCACTTTGACTATTTATGTTGTTTGTTGTACCAATTCTGGGCCTAGTAATTGTCTTTCGCCAACTTCATCCCAGTATAGCGAAGTGCTGCACTTTCTGCTGTATAATGCTTCATAAGGCGGCATGCCAATACTAGCGTGGTAACTGTTGTTGTAGCTGAACTCTACGAGCGATAGATGGTCATCCCAATTTCCTTTAAATTCCATTATACAAGCTCTTAACATGTATTTTAATGTCTGAATTGTTCTTTTGCTCTGTCCATCTGTTTGAGGGTGATATGTCGTGCTCATTCGTAACTGTGTACCCATGCATTCTTGTAGACGTTTCCAGAAGTTCGACGTAAAGCGTGTATCTCTATCTGAGACAATTGACACCGGGACTCCATGCCTCAAAATAATCTCTTTCACATATAACCTTGCCAACTGATCTAAGTTGAATCTGATTTTGATCGGGAGGAAGTGTTTGGATTTCGTCAATCGGTCAACAATAACCCATACTACGTCGTAGCCTTTCTGAGTTGTCGGTAGGCTAACCACGAAATCCATCGTAATATGTTCCCATTTCCATTCCGGAATCTCTAAAGGTTGTAGTAACCCACTCGGCCTCTAATGTTCTGCTTTCACTTTCTGACATGTCAGACACTTGGCAACACATTTTGCAACCTATCGTTTCAAATTTTGCCACCAGAAATGTTGTCGAAGATCTTGGTACATCTTGGTACTACCAAGGTGGATCGAATATCGTGAGTTATGAGCCTCGTTCAAAATTTCTTCGTTAATCTCTGGTACTTGCGGTACCCAAATTCTACTCTAAAATCTCATTATTTCTTCCTTATCCATCTTAAATCTTGATTCGGTTCCTTCAGATATCTTCTTTTTCACTATTTTACATTTGTCATCCTGAAGTTGAGCCTCCTTAACCTTGTCTAGTAGAGTTGTACCAGATTGTATCTGAAATAACTTCTCATCAATCTCCATAGGACACTTTACTTCCAATTCCTGCTTTTCCATTGCTGAAATTAACTCCTCCTGTTTGGTCAATATCATGAGTTTCTCCCGACCCTTTCTACTTAACACATCGGCAACCACATTTGCCTTACCTGGATGGTATAGAATTTCACAATCGTAGTCCTTAATTAACTCCAACCACCTTCTTTGGCGCATGTTCAAATCTTTATGTGTAAAAATATATTTTAGACTCTTGTGGTCTGTATATATTTCACACTTCTCCCTATAGAGATAGTGCCTCCAGATTTACAAATCAAAAACCACTGCAGCTAACTCCAAGTCATGGGTCGGATACCCCTTCTCATAATCTTTCAGTTGTCATGATGCATACTCAATGACTCTGCCGTTCTGCATAAGCACACAGCCAAGTCCTTTATGCGATGCATCACTATAAACCAAAAAAATTCTTGTGTCATTCGAAAGAGATAACACAGGTGCTGAACTCAATCTCTTCTTTAATTCTTGAAAGCTTTCCTCACACTTCTCCGTCCAAACAAATTTCACAGATTTTCTAGTCAAATTCGTCAACGGAGTTGCGATCTTGGAAAAATCATGAATGAATCTTCTATAATAACCTTCCATTCTGAGAAAACTTCTTACTTTCGACGGCGTCTTTGGCTGATCCCAGTTAATCACAGCTTCGACTTTGGAGGGATCCACCGAAATTTGTCCCTATCAATCACATGTCCTAGAAATTGTACTCTTTCAATCCAAAATTCACATTTCAAAAACTTGGCATACAACTTCTCTCTTATCAATGTCTCCAATGTCACCCTCAAATGCTCTTCATGTTCTACCTTGGTTTTCGAATATACCAAAATATCATCAATAAATACCACTACAAATTTATCTAAAAACGGCTTGAACACTCCATTTATTAAGCCCATAAATGCTGCAGGAGCATTAGTTAGACCAAATGACATTACCAAAAATTCGTAGTGACCATATCGTGTTCTGAACGCTGTCTTTGGTACATCCTCTGGTCTCACCTTCAGTTGATGATAACCACTCCTCGAGTCTATCTTTGAAAAGTATCTTGCTCCCTTTAGCTGATCGAACAGGTCGTCGATTCGCGGTAATGGATACCTACTCTTTATCGTGAACTTATTCAGTTCTCTATAGTCGATGTAGAGCCGCATTGTCCCATCCTTCTTCTCCACGAATAAAACTGGCGCTCCCCACGGTGATACGCTTGGTTGGATATACTTCTTGTCCAATAATTCTTTTAGTTGGACCATCAGTTCTTTCATCTCTACCGGTGCCATTCGGTACGTTGCTTTCGATATTGGAGCCGTTCCTGGAGCCAAATCGATTATGAATTCAACTGCTCTATCTGGAGGAAGTCCTAGCAAATCATCCGGAAATACGTCTGCGAAATCTCTCACTACTGGTATCTCATATATTTTCAGATTCTCTTTATAACTATCGACTATGTAAGCTAGATATCCTACACAGCCTTGCCTTAAAAACCTCTTGGCCTGCATCATCATCAGACATCTCGCTTGTCTAAGCGACTTGCTACCATAAAACACAACCTTTGACGGAGTCATAAGGTTAATACACTTCTTCTGGCAGTCAATTATCGCCCCATAATTGGATAACCAGTCCATACCCAAAATAATGTTAAATTCTCCAAGTCAAATAGGGATAAGATCTACGTTCATGATATTACCCTTAATATCCACTCTACAGTTCTTATGCACGTGCCACAGGATTATTTCTCTATTCGCAATTTCTATGTTCATGGGGTATTCTAACTCGTCCTTAAGCAATTTTAAGTTCTTAGCAAAGTCATCGGATATAAATGAACAAGTAGCACCCGAATCAAATAATACATAAGCATTAACTTTATTGATCAGAATGATACGTGACACCACATTGTGAGACTGCATTGCATCCTGTACTGTCATGTTAAATGTTCTGGCGGTCGGTCGGTTAGTTGCAGTTGGTCCGGTGATAGTCGGAGTGCTTCCACCGCTGTTTCCTCTATTCCCTCCTGATCTCGTCCCTCTAAATCCCTTCTTAGGACAATCCCTTGCAAGATGATCCTTTGAGCTATAAGTGAAGCAGGCACCCTTCTTTGGGTTAGGACAGTTAGGTGTTATGTGGCCTTCTTAACCACAATTGTAGCACACTCGTTTTCCCTTCATGCAAACTCCCAGATGAGTTTTCCCGTAGGTTGAGCACGCTTTGATCTTCTTCTTCTGCCCTCCTTGTTGACTTCCAGCTGACGAGTTATCAGACCACTTCCTCTTCTGATTATGGCTACCCCTCATGCTACTCCCACCAGTCTTTCTAATTCCTTCATTCTCACTCTTTTTCTTCTTCTGATCCTGATTATATTTAGTTACCGCATCGCTTCCACCTTCAGCAAGTATGGCCTTCTCTAACACTCTAGTAAAAGTGTTCAATTGGAACATTGACACCTTGCTATACAACCAGGGCTTCAGTTCCTGCTCGAAATGTCTTGCCTTCCTCTCATCAGTATGGACTTGGTATGTGGCGAACCTAGCCAACTCGTTGAACCTTGCCGCATAATCTGCTACAGACATACTTCCCTGTTTCAATTCCAAAAACTGAACTTCCATTTGGTTTTGCGAACTGGTCAGAAAGTACATCTCTAAGAACATCTCTTTGAATCTCTCCCATGTTATTACACCTTCACCTCCCCATACTTTGTTTGTCTGCCACCAATAACTGGCTTCAGACTTCAACATGAATGTTACATACGCGGTTTTCTGGTTTTCCCTTACTCTAGCGACATCGAACACATTCTCCATCTCCATAACCCAGGTCTGAGCTTCGATTGGGTTTATGGAGCCCTTAAACTCTGGCAGTCCTACCGCCTTGAAATCCTTAAATGATGTGTTTGGTGGAGCTTGTGGTTGATTGTTAATTGCTCTGGCTAATAGGTTCACCAACTGTTGAACAGGGTTAGCATTGGCGTCGTTGTTGTTATTCATTGATTCTTCTTGAGCTTGTTGATGGTTTTGTCTTCTTTTAGGCGGCATATTTCTGTTAAGAATATACGCTTATTAGGTCTTTATTCAATCTCTTAAACATTTAAGGCTTAACTAAAACATTTAATCATAATTCACTTAACACCTCTATTCAAATAAACTCTGACATTTTCATTCAATTCAAAAGTTTTAACATCATACGATAGCATCACTGCTATTTACATCAACTATCCCGAGATAAAGGATCTACAGGATTTAAAACATTAAAATATTCCTTTGTTTATAAACACATCGGAATTTACATCTTTAACTACCAGATAGGTTTCACATAAATAAACTAATCCTATCACCACCTATTAAGGCGCTGAATATCTTTGCCACATTCTTCTTCCATGATGCGAGACGTCGTCCTGCGATCTAGCATATATGATGGTAGACCTTCAAACTGGATTGGATACTTCTTAACTCGATCCTGGGCCGCACTCATTGTATAGTGAAGTGTAGAGTATGTCTCCCCAAGCTAAGCCTTCTTCGCACGACAATCCTCTTCTGCAAGATCAGCACAACGTGACTCTCTTACCTAGCCCTCCTCTGCTAAGGCCAGTCTTTCTGAGCTCTCTTTCAAATATTTCTTCAACTTTTCTATTTCTTTGGACTTCTCCTCAGTTTGACCCTTCTCGTGAACCAAATCTCACTCCACATTTCCTAAACGTGTGTGAAGAGTCACAATTTCCCCATCCTTCTGCTCGCTGGTACTCTGCTGAATAACAGTTCTCTCCTTCAGCTCCTAAATAGTGTCTTGCAACTCTATGTTACGATCATAAAGCGCATCATACATCTCAGCATCGATGGAGTTCGGTGGGAACTCCTCTTCCTCCTCTTCTTCATCGTAATCCTCCTCCGGATCGGTCCTCAGCTCATGGTCCCACCCAACAACAAATGATCAATGGAGATGGCTCTCTCTGTACCAACTGTTCCTTGACGACATAAATGTCTCGGAGCTCCTCCTTTGTAGGTACTCGGGGTTCCTCCTCCCCAGCTCGAATAGCTCCTCTAACATCCGACATCCTAACAACAAAATTTTAAGTTTTAGTTACTAATCCGTGCTAGCGAACACATAATTTAACACATAAGCACATAAAGTTTTTTATTATCTTCAATGAATTTAGAAATTCATTTCTTATAACTCGATAAGAGTTTACCACCACTATGTTCTCGATCTCTTACAAGGCTACTACCTAAGGTTGTTCCCCCACCTAAGGTTCATAACCTACAGCTTTGATACCAACCCGTGACACCCCCAAATCTGGGTACTTCCATTTTCGCAGGATTTGGTGTTCAATGTACAAATATCATCTATCTATCTACCCATAAATAAAAGCAAACCATGAAATAGATAGAATTAAATAAATAAATCTCCCCTTACGAGGTTACATCATCTGCATAAAATATAATCCCAGGTCACTCTAGCGTTAAACATCTGTGCGGAATCATAAACTAATAACAAGTGTTTAAATAACATCAAGTCTAAATATCATTACATAACCACATAAATAACCAGTCTTCATTACTTGCTAATCTTTCCCTTGCCTTTACTAGTGGAAGGCTCGTCTGATCTTTCATTCTTAACTGCAATGTTATTATTACGCAAGAGTGAGGACGATTGCCCACAAGTATAACAATATAACAAATAAATAATAACATGCAAATAAATCAAAGACTTCTGAAATAGGAACTCAACTTTTGAATCAAGAATGAATAGCAAGAGACAAAAGAACTTCTGAGGGTCATAAGACCTTGAACTATGTCCTAGGTTGTCAAGTGTTTATACTTGAAACCTTTAACAGTCATAAGACTATGGATTCTTCTTCTCGTACTTAGCGGGATCAGCCCTTAGTACCATACTGTGCACAATATCTTAACACTAACGCATATTGAATCCCCTATACAGGGTTGTTCATCTCAGTTTGACATTAGAGTCCGCACCAAAGGAAGTTTGGTTTGGATAATTCATCAAGGGTTCTGAAAATTAGAACGCTCATCAACTATGGACTAGTCAAATCATTAAAGGTTCACTAGTCCAACAAGGTTCAATAGTAATTAACAATTTAAATTGAATAGCAATCTCAAAAGGTATACAATAGAATAACTATTGAATAACAGAATCATACTTTGAAAGATTAATACATTTTAATATAATAAAATGGACTTGATCAATAATAACAAGAATTTGCTCGATGTAAAGAGACAACTTATAAGCTCATATGAAGATAACGAGTAGGGTTAAGAAACTTGCCTCGTGCATAGATTACACGTTAATTATACTCGTTCCTTGATTTAAATCCTACATATCATTTACGTTCGCAATACCAGTCAATTATAACGTACTAATCATCACAAGTTCATTCTTTTTGTTTAACTCGAATTTATGACTATACTTAGTCAAATTACTACACTCATTGTCACATAATTAACACTTCATGAACAATAAGCTAACTATGCATTCAATCATTCAATTCACACATAAATGTGTTATTGACATGTTAAGAATTTATTTTAACACCTCATTATATGTCTAACATGTTTTTATGTTCATTAGATTAAGTTACTAACACATTCTGGACCATTCTGTTAAGTGGCGCTGCGACGCCACTGTTATACTGGTTCTTGGCGCTGCGGCGCGAGAATTAGGCATGGAGTTGGTGCCACAGCGCGAGACTCGAGTTTCAGTTCTGCAATTCGCGAAAATTGCAGAACATGGCCAAAAAACTCCAATTAACTTATTTTTACACGAATTTAGACATACCCAAACATTTTAATACACAAATAACTAATACTCAACCCTTCTAGCATGATTTTAACAAGTTAAAACACATAATTTATGAAATAAACACATGAAATTTTCACTGTTCTTGATGTTCTTGAAGGTTTTGAACATAAAATATAATATTAACACTATGGATTCATTATAACATCAAATCCATCCATTCAAGGTTTGTTTCCTTCATTTTAACATGCATAATTATATACATGTGTGAATTTTACAAAATAATTTATGTTTGACATATTAAATTCACGTATAAGGGCCATATGGCCATATTATATACTCTGTAACCATATACTATATAATTTTTATGAAACTGATGATATGGAACCATCTAATACATAGGAAAACACATTAAAACAACATCTTAACACATATATGCAAATAATCCTTACTCTTTCCAATTTACAGAGACTTTTACAGAAAACTTGAAAGTCATATTTATAAAACTTTAATATCGTAAATAAACTGGGTTGAAGAAATTACCCAAAGCGTAGAGTATAGATTAGTAGGAGATGAATTCCTTCTCAACTCTTCTTTAATCACACACTCACAATCTCCTCAACAATTATCAATCTCTCTCTATGATACTTTGTCAGACTTAGAAAATAAAAGACATAAGACGTATATAATAAAAGTAAACTGACGTGTTGTGGAGGTCAGTTACCCATCATGGGTTAACTGCCCTCAACCTCCAATAATTCCATGTTTGGCTAGCATTAAAAGGCGTATTCCTATTTAATTTAATAAATCTCTAATACTATGGTTTAATAATGTCACACCCCTTTATAAAATAAATCAATATCTTATTTAATTATTTTAAATAACATATAATAATTTCTCATTAATTCACATAGTCACATAATTAAATTTCTCATTTATTAACTATGTCAAATTATTAAATCTCTAATTAATTAAAATACTATTAAGCTTATTAAATATTTTTTTAATACAATATGCTAACATAATTACATACTTGAATAATAAAAATTCTCCACATTAATTTAATAAATATAACACATATAATTAAATTAATCTATCACAATTTCATCAATTAATTATTTAATCTAATAATTAATTCATCAAAAAATATTTTTTAAATCTAATAAATATAAAAATTAAATCACAAAATCTCGGTTGTCACGTATCTCCCTAGAAAGGAAAGATACACTTTGGAAAGAAGGGAAAGTTAAGTCCAAGGTTTATAGGACCTTTTGAAGTGTTAAAACGGGTAGGTGAGGTAGCTTATATGGTAGCGTTACCTCCAGACCTAGAACGAATACATAACGTGTTTTATGTATCTGTGTTACGTCCTTATAAGCCAGATTATAAACATGTGATAGAATATGAGCCTATTCATATCGAGAAGGACTTAACGTATGAAGAGTTGCCAATTCAAATTATCGATAGAAAAGAGCAAGTTCTGTGGAACAAAGTCATACCTTCCATGAAGGTGTTATGGAAGAACCACGATGAAGAAGAGGCACTTGGGAACTTGAAGAAAAGATGAAAAAGAATTACCCTCACTTGTTTGTGTAACTTTTTTTTAGTGAAATTTTGGGGACAGAATCCTCATAAGGGGGAGAGAGTGTAACGCCCCGGAAAGTCGAACCTTTGTAAATATTTTTTTTATAATGAATAAAATAATATTATTTATTATTATGTGTTGATAATATGAATGTCGTTCTATAACCTAAAAACGTCGGAACGTCGTAGTATTTTAACTACGTGAGAGAATTAAAGTGTTTGAATTTCTAAGACGAAAATAAAAGCTTTCCGAGAAATTTTCCAAAAAACTATTCATCGATTTCTGCTCGGGAATTATTTTTGAAGTTCTGAAAAATATGTAATGTTATAATATCGAGGTGATATCGATTATGTAATAAAAATCTAAGTATGGAAAACGTAATATTTTGCATGCGGTCCACTAATAGCCAACTTACCGCTATTAGTGCCCCGGTTCCCGTCTTTCCCCTTTTTCGGGCAGTTCTTTGTCATGTGGTCAGTTGACCCACACACAAAGCATCCGTGATTCTTCTTCAGACTCGGACAGTTAGGTGCAATGTGCCCCTCCTGTCCACAATTATAACAGACGGCCTTCCCTTTGAGACAGACTCCTAAATGAGTCTTGCCACAGGTCTTGCAGGCCTCCATTCTCCTCTTCGGATCTCCTTGCTTCACTCCGGTATTCCCAGAGTTAAATACCTTCCTCTTCTGACCCTCGCCACTACCACTGGCTCCCTTGATCTTTACTCCCCCATCTACCTTCCCTTTGCTCTTCTTGTCCTTGTGGTATTGACTCAGAGCCTCACTACCACCCTCGACGATTATCGCCTTCTCTAAATTGGTTCCAAAAAAAGTACTTTGGAACACAAAAATACGGTTATAGAGCTAGGGTTTCAAGCCCTCCTCGAACTGCCGCGCCTTCTTCACCTCAGTATCCACTTGATGTGGAGCGAACCTCGCCAGTTCATTAAACTTGGCGATGTATTGGGGAACTGTCATGTCCCCTTGTCTCAACTCCAGAAACCACATCTCCATCCTACCCTGCATGCTCGTGGGAAAGTAATTCTCGAATAATATCTCCTTGAACCTCTCCCACGTCAGATTCGCAATCCCAACCCTAGCTTGATTGGCTTCCCACCAAAAGTTGGCCTCTCCCTTCATCATATATGTTGCTAAGGCAACCTTTTTGGCCTCGTCGACATTTACTATTACAAATGCCTTCTCTATCTCCTTAATCCACATTTGGGCTTCAATAGGGTCCATAGTTCCTTTGAACTCGGGCGGACCCACGCTCTTGAAATCCTTAAAGGTAGTAGCTCGTGCTACTCTTGGATTTATGGGGATATTAGCCCCTGTTCTATTAAAGGCAGTTGTTAATAAATTAACAAACTCTTGCATTTGGTTAACTGGACCTCCCTCCGGTTGATTCACGTTAGCACCTTGGTTACGTTGCACTCTTCTCGGCGGCATTTTGCTGATACAATAAACACATTTCGTTATGATTCCTTTCTTTCTTAGTTATCATTAATATTAAACAATAACTTCAACATCCATTACTTATTATTTCTCATAAAAGTCTTATATTCATTCTTTGTAGTATAATACTACATCGGTTACATTACACAACCTAAGCTGAGTACATTACTTTCCCGCTATCGCTTTCCAAAAATTGGGATTTACAAAAAACTACCCTTTACTATACAAAGAGGGCTTTACATCACTACTGATTACAAAATATTTACATACTACTCTAGCTACTACTAGTCTACATCTTCCTTAAGGGATTCTCAAAATCTGCCTTGGCAAGACCGGTAATGATATCACGGCTAATAGTATGCCATGTCTGCCCCACCTCTACAGGATATCCAGCTACCTGCTGCTGGAAATCTATATGAGAACTCTTATAGATATAGGACATTCTCCCTATCTTCTGCGCCTTGGTCTTTAGCTCCTCCTTGAGCAAAAAGACCTTATGTTTTAACTTGTGGACTTTGTCCTTAGCCAAAATCCTCTCATCATGCTCCTACTCCCACGTGGACTCGACATCAGTCTTGTCCTCTATAACAGTTTGGAGCTCTGCCTTCAGCTCCTTGACCTCCTGACAGTAATGGATATTTCTATCCAATACTAACATAAACAGAGACATCATTGACCCCCCAGGAGCTATCTCCGCTGCTATAGCCACTGGATTAAAGGACACTGTCTCTACTTCCTCCTCTATCATCCCATCGAATATTGACATGTAGTCAGCTTCATCCGAGTCTCCAGACTCAATAATCACTACATCCGGATCTGCTGCTATGGGGTTCGGTATAACCTCTACTTGGTTTACCGACTCTTCACTAATAAACGACCATCTACATACATTCCGTTTACTCCTGGACATCTACACAAAACAATTAAGTTGATTAGTACACGTCAGTAGAATAATAAAAACACATAACATAATCATAATGCATTTTTATAAGGTTATTTTCTTCTTATACTTCTTTGACTTCTCTTAAGGTTATGACTTAAGGTTTTTAAATCCCCCCTTAAGTTTTATAACCTAATGCTTTGATACCAACCTGTGACGCCCCCAAATCCGGGTATCTTCCAACCCGACAGATGGTGTTACATGGTACTACCATTCACACATTCATTTAATTTAAAAGTCTCAAAAAGACAAATATGTCTTCTATATATTCAAAATAATATTACATTTCCCCAGGTTCTTTATAACCCATTCATTCATTCTTGTCATAATACTCAATATATTACAAACATACACCTATACTATTACATAATTAATCTAAGGGTTCGTCTTCGCCTTGCCCTTATCCTTGCCGGAACCTTCGGTCCATTCGCTCTTGGCTGTGTTCATATGGTTTAAGCAAGAGTGAGAATGACTAGCTCAGCAAGTACTATAATTCTAATAAACGACATGCTTGAAACATAGAACTCATATATCTTCTCTAACTAAACAATACCGTTTCATTCATTTCATTCATAAAATAGCACTTCTTTTAATTATCGATATACTATCGATAATTCAAAAATAGCACTTCTTTTCATTCAAAACGTTTTACAATAACAATATTCAGTAAAACATCAATACCAAACCAAGACCTTGAGCATTTCATAAGTTCTTTTGAAAAGGACATCCAGGCACTAAGTCCATAAGTTCGACATTACTTACGAGCACTTCTGGGTGATCACCCCATAGTACTCTATGTTGATCAACACTACATTCATTAAACGTGTATACATTTAAATTGTGGCAACCTCACGTGCCTGTTGTTAAACGACAAAAACATTTTTAGCATACTCAGTCTTCGATTGAAAACTATACCAATATAACTCGGTAAACATTAACATGCTTGATAGAAACATAATCTAAGTCTAGCCGAAAGAATTGGCTTTGACTTCATCGTTCAAAACTTCATGCGAAAGAATACATGAATTACACAGCTTGTCCAGACTGAACTGAAACAAGGGTTAGAATACTTGCCTTCAGCATCTGCTTACTAATTATCACACGTACACTTTAGGTCTCTATGTTTCTATAATTTATGATCATATAACGTACGACATTAGGTCATATATAATCAAGTATGTATACTATTATATCTTACCCTTCATCTTAATCTAAATCCTGACTTAGATCTGTTAAAATTGGTTCCGACTTTTCATTACGTCATTCACATTACGTTCACATTCAATTGGTTATTAACTCTTAATCATCATACATATGGTTCAAAAGTACCTTACTATATTTTATTAGGTTCTTCAGTTTATTCTTACTGAGTTACTATTCAAGTTATAATCATAAACATTATTTACTGTCCACTTCCTAGGGTTGGCGCTGCGGCGCCACCATTACTCTTCAATCCGTGACAAGCATGAAAGTTAACGATGGCGTATAGACCGGGACTGCATGCGTTGTGGGCGCGAGTCCTTACTCTTTATGTCGCGTTGCAGCGTAAGTTAGCAGTGTGCTCAAACACTGTGTCGGCGTTGCGGTGCCACTCATTTGGCCTTGGGTTGGCACCGCGATGCCAACTCTGTGCCTTAGAAAATTTACAGCTTTTGCAAATTTGGCGAAACTCCCGGACGCATAACTTCTTCGTTATAAGTCCGAATTGGCTCGTTCAAAATCCAACGGTTCACAAATTACATACCCTATGCGCTCATGTAAGAATTTTATCTATTTGACTTCATTTGCTAAAATTTCACCTATTAAATCATTTTTAACAAAAACGATAAATGTTCGTGAACGTTCAACGCTCATTTCTTCGTTCTAAGTTGAAATTCGGTCATTTTTGAGTCCGCGACTCTATAATGCCAGGTATGACTTGCCTCTATCGAAAACCAACATTTCTGACTTCAAACACAAAATACGATTTCCATTCCGAGAATTTCACGAATTCGACGATAATTGTTCAATTGTGTGAATTCCAGCAAAGCTTCATTACTAATCATTCTAAATGGATTTTAACCAACACATGAACATTTCAAGTTACTTATTACACCAACTTATTATCAAAGTAGGTTTTGACTTATTCTCATAAGTCAATGACTTAATCAACTTATTAACTACAAATTCTCATGCTTATGACTTAATATGGACTTAAGTCCTTCAATCAATGTTTTCATACCATATTAAACATACTAACATCATATGACAAACAAATTATAAGTTCTTCATGAGTTAATCTACTTATTTAGGTTCAAGTTGCTTATTCAACTTATTCAGCTTAAGTTCATTCATCAATGACTTATTACATGTTCTTAGCATACAATTCCACTTATCTATCAATCCTATCATGGTAGAGATAAAGATATAATAGACAAGAGTCTTACCCTTGAAGACTATTACTTCACTTCTCTTTGGAAAATCTAGCAAAGATTGAATGACTTGTTCTTGACTTATGTGTTTATTCTCTCTAACCAATAAACTACTTAAATTGAGAGGAGTTGGATGAAATAAAACAAGCAACAATTGAATTGTGAAGCTTGGTATTTATAGGCTTGGCTAAGTTAGGGAATTATGGTCAATTAGGCCATCCCACCTCCTTTAATCCACCTCCTTATTAACCTCCTCACTTTCACCTCCTTACTATTCCTTTCTTATTCACCAAGTCTACTTGCTAGCCACTTAAAATGATTTCCCATCAAGACTACCCATATCACACTTGGATTGCTCCATGGATCATAGTCTATTCATTGGGCTTGCTAATTAATCTAGCTAATTCCTTATTGGGCTTAAACTACAATAATTTGGACTCATGACATATCAAACACTTGGGCTTGAGTATCACTTACTTATTGGACTTCTACCATTAAGCTAATAATCCTACAAGTCCATTACATTCAATTAAGAACCTTAACATAAATATACCACGTAGAATTCTCGTATACTAAATTGTAATATACGTTATTTCATTCTCCATTCTTAATAGTATAATACGTAGTATTATACTTACGTTCATTACCTCGTACAATGCATACGCATCATACAATTACAACTTTCTTTCCTTAACGCTTAATAAACCTAACGTTCCCAATTTAAGTCCGCATGCGAATATTACGTTTTCCATATTTTTATTACATAATCGATATCACCTCGATATTATAACGTTACGTATTTCTCGAAAGTTCAAAATTAATTTCCGAGCAAAAATCGATGAATAGTGTTTTCAGAATATTTCTCGGAAAGCTTTTATTTTTGTCTTAGAAATTCAAATACTTTAATTCTCTCACGTAGTTAAAATACTACGACGTTCCGACGTTTCTAGGTTATAGAACAACATTCATCTTATCAACACGTAATAATAATAAATAATATTATTTTATTCATTATAAAAAAAATATTTACAAAGGTTCGATTTTTTGGGGCGTTACAATGCTCACACTTGCTTGAACCATATGAACGCAGCTAAGACCGAACGGACCGAAGGCTCCGACAAGAATAAGGGCAAGGCGAAGACGAACCCGTAGAATACTTATGTGATAGTATAGGTTTAATGTTGTATTATATTTGATAATATGATAAGAACAAATGTAATGGTTATAAAGAACCTGGGGAATGTTAATATTACTTTGAATATATAGAAGACATATTCGTTCTTTTGAGGCTTTTCAATTGAATGTATGTGTGAATGGTAGTACCGTATAGCACCATCTGTCGGGTTGGAAGATACCCAGATTTTGGGGCGTCACACAAATATTCTCTGATTTTTCATAAATCGAGATTAGCTCCAAACATTCTGAAATTTTCAGGCTTAGCTCCGTTATATACATGTACTTCCAGTAAATATTTCGTAATATTTGGACTTATACCCAGAGAGTTATTCTGCTATGTTTTCAAATAGTGTCCTTAACCGTAAAATCCATAACTCTCAAACCGTATGACCAAAAATTCTCAACTTTTTACAAGACCTTCATATCTTCTTATATTAACACTCAAAATTATTTAAGAATTTTTAAAGTACAAAAAAGTGGAAGAAAATACCCCCGAGACAGACTGATCCAAAACAGTCCCAAGAAAGATATAAAATTTTCGTTTCTTGCAGCCACTTTTACGATTTTATTCCCACTAATCTACAGATGATATAACATTAATGAACTTAACACAATAAGACCACAAACTGGATGCCTAGAAAAGTGTGCTAGCACTGGTTCTATACTTAGAGAAATTCTGGAATTTTCCAGAATTCTGCAAATTTTTATTTCCAACATACATGCTTACGATTTTCATAACTTGCTCAATTGAAATCCTTTTCTTATGAAATTTGGACAGGTTGTACCTCATGCTACAGACTATTTTATAAAATTATTACATACACTAATCGGGTCACAGAAACTGTGAATCCAAGGCTCCAAAAACCCGAAAATCATAAATTACACTTTTTAATCAACTTTGACAAAAATCATGATTTTGATTCTAGCATGCATGGACTCGATTCCTACTATCCAGATCATCTACTCTCACATGTTTTTACATTTCACAATATCAAACTTTAACAAATTTCCACTTTTTGATTAATTTAGCATCTTAGAGGTATTTTATCAAATGTAGAGCATGCATTACTTAATTTTTTGATTTTCAGTGAATTTGATGAATGATTAACCCAGAACTTTTGTTGTTAACGATCTATAATCATCAAACAACAGTAACATGGCAACACAAAGCCATAACAAATCATTTACCAATTCTATATGCATTTTATTCTCATTTTTCTTATATAAAAAAATGAGTTCATGGATTACCTTTTGATGAATTCCTTCTTGGTTTAATCTGATGCTCCTTCTCTTCGCTTATCAAATCCTCAGTAATCCTCCAAATCATCGTACTGACTCTCTTAAGCTCACAATTTTCTATCGGTTAAGAAGTTTTTTAGCAAAAAAGAATGGTGTTTTGACTAGGGAGTATTGGTAGAAATTACTAACATATGAAACCCCACCCTTTCAATCCCCAAGTCATCAATTGCATCCAATTTAATCCCATTCATAAGTTTCATCACTTAATAAAAAGAAAGTGGGAGTTGAGAAAATGAAGAGATTTTGGTTTAAAGAAAATGAAATACTCCCTCTTGTTCAATTTGGTAATACACGTAATATACTCCTCCATTTTGTCCCAAATTAATAGTCTCATGAGTTCCATCAGTTCAGCTGATTTTTATTAAAAAAATATATTATTTTAATTAATTAATCAATTAATAAGCTGTTTGACTATTTTACCCTTCGTAGCCAAACGTGTTCGATACTTATATCGATTCCTACAAAAGTCAACATTTCGGAAGTCATGGGACTATTTGTTTCGTCAAAATCATCTCTGAAACTCGTGGTTAACTTTTTCCCCAAAAAAGTCAACTAGTTGACTTTGACTAAAAAGTCAACCGTGACACATTTTCGTGGTTACAGTATAACCTGACTAATTTCGACGTTCCGGACTCGAATATGCAGTCCGCGTCTCTAAATTCTACTCCTAACTCCAACTCATGATTTAATACCAACCCACGTAATAAAAAGAATTAATTCCCCACTTAAGCAATTTAAATAGTTAAATAAAACTAAACCAACCATTTAAATACATCTCATCACATATCTTAACATAACACATATACATCTAATAAATGAAATCACACAAGAGTTTAACATAAGTTCATTTATTGATAATTATTAAATTACATAGAAATCTCGGATATTATATTCACCCTCCCTTATAAGGATTCCGTCCCCGGAATCATTACTCATCAAGAAAAAATATTAGGGTAGTTTTTCATCATTTTCTCCTAGAGTTCCTACGTAGCCTCTTCGGCGTTATGGTTCCTCCACACTACTTTAACAGAAGGTATTATCTTATTTCTTAACACTTGTTCTTTTCTATCAATTATATGTACGGGAACCTCTTCATAGGTTAAGTTCTTCTCAAATTGAATAGGTTCGTACTCTATGACATGCTTTTAGTCTTGCTTATAGGGACGTAGGATCGAAACATGGAACACATTGTGTATATGTTCTAACTCTGGAGGTAAAGCTATTTCATAAGCTACCTCACCAACTCGCCTTAACACTTCAAAGGGTCCTATGAATCTGGGACTATGTTTTCCCTTCTTCCCAAATCTCATTTTCCCTTTCCAAGGTGAAACTTTCAAAAACACATAAGTGCCGACGTTGAAGTCTCGTTGTTGCCGATGTTGATCTGCATATTTCTTCTTTCGATCCTGAGCCGCCACTACCCTCGTTCGTATTGTTTTGATCACATCTGTAATTTGTTGCACCAATTTTAGCCCTAGCAATTGTCATTCTCCCACTTCATCCCAGCACAATGGCATTCTACATTTCCTTCCATATAATGCTTTATAAGGTGGCATATCTATGCTAGCGTGATAACTGTTTTTGTACGCAAATTCCACCAACAATAGGTGGTCATCCCAGCTCCATTTGAAATCCATAACATATTCTCTCATCATGTCCTCTAACATTTGAATAGTTCTCTCACTCTGCCCATCTGTTTGAGGATGATACACGGTGCTCAACCTCAGTTGTGTTCCCATGCGTTCTTGAAAACATTTCTAGAAATTTGATGTGAATTGCAGATCGCGATCCGACACAATTGATATAGGTACTTCGTGCCTGGAAACGATCGCTTTGATGTAAAGTTTTGCCAACTGATCCAAGGTATATTTGATCCTGATTGGCAAGAAATGTGCTGACTTGGTCAATCGATCAATGATCACCCATACTGCATCGCAACCCTTCTGCGTAGTTGGAAGTCCTACCACGAAGTCCATCGTGATAAGCTCCCACTTCCATTCTGGAATTTCTAACGGTTGAAGTAACCCGCTCGGTTTCTGATGTTCCGCCTTGACTCGCTGGCATGTTAAACACTTGCTGACGCACTTTGTGACTTCTCTCTTCATATTGGGCCACCAATAATGTTAGCATAGATCCTGATACATTAATCGTGAGATTTCCACCGCTTGGTCCCCTTCCTCCATTTCCTCATGTTGAGTTCTTCATTGGGCAATTCCTCGCTTGATAATCTAATGCTCCATAGTTGAAACATCTATTTCTCTTTGGTGCAGAGCAATTGGGAGAGATGTGCCCCTCCTTCACTCAGTTAAAGCAGACATTCTTCCCTTTTAGACATGCCCCCGAGTGATTCCTCCCACACTCCTTGCATGCCTCAGTTCTCTTCTTTGCTTCCCCTAGTTTTCCCCTAGAGTTTCCTGAATTAAAATTGTTGTTGCTACTGTTGTTATTGTTCCACTTCCTCTTGTTTGCACCACTACTGTTGCTACCTTTCCCACGATTCCCTCCTTCATTCTTCTTTGTTTTCTCTTTGTTAAATTTCATCAGGGCCTCACTTTCGCCCTCAGCGATTATAGCTTTCTCCAAGAGAGTCGTGAAGCTATTCGTCTTTAACACCGAGAGTCTTCTATATAGCCATGGTTTGAGACCCTGCTCAAACCTCCTCGTTTTTCTCTCCTTAGTGTCGACCTGGTGAGGCGCGAACCTCACCAGCTCATTGAATTTTGCGGCATATTGAGGTACCGTCATGTCTTCTTGCTTCAGCTTTAGGAATCGCATCTCCATGCGACTCTGCATACTAACTAGAAAATAGTTCTCAAAAAATATTTTCTTAAACCCTTCCCAACGTATCACACCTTCTCCAGCCCTAGTCTAGTTTGCCTCCCACTAGAAGTTGGCTTCACCCTTCAGCATTTAAGTGGTGAAGATTGTTTTCTGATCATCACCTACTCGAGCAATAGCGAACGCCTTTTCGATTTCTTTGACCCAGGTTTGAGCTTCGATGGGTTCATTGGTTCCTTTGAACTCAGGGGGTCTCGCACTCTTCAAGTCCTTAAAGTGTGCCACTTGGGCCACTGGAGGGTTATTAGCATTCGGGGTTCGATTCTGAAGTGCCCCCACTAACATGTCTACAAACTACTACATAGGGTTTCGTGGATCCCCAGCATTACCGCCTGACCCCTCGGTTGTTTGACGACGTCTTCCTCTAGCCATCTATCTGTTTAAAATGAACTTAATGTTATTATTGTTAGGTTTGTAATATTCTTGTGCGCAATCAAATTGCACAAAAGTGCGGAAGCGTGTAAAAATCAGAGTTTAAAAAAATTTACAAACCATATACCCGGATCACCCTTTATGCACAATTATTAATTAAACGAAAAGATAAAGAATAAAATCATACCCTTGAAGATCGAGCTTCCTCAGGTACAAGTTCACCTCCAATCCTTTTCGCGTTCAACTTGAATCCACCGGGTATGGTTCCTTCCTTTGATCAACGTTAGCCACCCATATGTTTGGCCTCTAGAGGTGATCCACCAAGGAAGAAGAAAATTCAAGAAGAAGGGTGGTTGGCTAAACCCTAGTTTTCTATCTCTATAGAAAGGGTGTACTCTCCCAACAATTGGAATTATGTCGTATGTTGAAAAAGTCAACAACCCCAAACCCATAATAAGACTCCTCTTATTTATAGATGTGGGCAACCCACCTTAACAATTAAGGAATTGGGATTTATTTAATTAATTAAATTCTTTTAATTAATTAAGCTCCCTAATCTTATTAGGGAGAATTAATTAAACTCCTTTAACTAATTTTTCTTCCTAATCCAATTAGGAATAAATGAGAGTACTTATATTAAATTAATTCCTAAACTCTTTTAGAAATTAAAATAATAATAATTGTAATAATATTAATAAGACTCTCTTATTAATTTATATTTAATATTTCTAAAATATTAAATAATAATATTAAGCTATTTAATTTATTCTATCACCATAGATTAAATTAAATATACTTAACATATTATTACGATTATGCCATTAACTTCTTAAATAATTATTCTTCCTTTTATGGTATAACCCTTTAGGTTCTCCATATTAAACCTATGTGAATAAATCAATTAGAACAATTCTAATCTTATTTAAATAAATAAATTAAATAATTAATTTATTTAAATAAATAATATTTATTCTACAATAGGATAAGCCTCCCTAGCGATCAACGCACTTTCCGTATAATATAGATTTCAACATTAATCATTAAAGAACCTTTGAGTAAATAGTTACCGCATAATTCAATCCTTCCACCATACAATGTCCCAATTAAATATAAGACATGGAATTACATCACAAGTCTTATTTTATTTAATTATATGTATTTCGATCCTTAAATGCACAACTCCAAATAATGCAAATTAGAAACTCCTTTCTAATTTCATTCTTCCTCGCCAAGGACTACTGGGTTGTCATTTATCGAATCACATAGGACATTTCTTCTTTATTAGAAGTGGTAGATTCTTTATCGATCATACATTATCTCCATGTATAACTTATTATACCCAAGCATACCCTTTGATATACCCTAAGGGTCTTAAGGAATAAGTCAAAGTATAACTCATCATACACAAGATACTATGATGATCTCAAGTCCAAGGATCACTTGTACTACTATCACTACAGAATTCCTATCGACAGCAAATAAAACTCCATTAGGTATTCCTTAGCGAGCCACGCTCAAATGAACTTATTCTCTAATAAGCACCTACATACTTGCTTTAGTGTTCCACACAAATGATCATGAGATCAATCATCCTCATCCAATGAGCAAGCAACGATGTACCAATCTATCCGGATTCACTAATCCCCAATTTAGTAATCCAATGATTGGGAACTATTTTAGTTTTAAGCTTTCTAAGAATTTAGATCTCATTAGAATGATCATCATCATTATTCTAAAAGCATTGCTTAAAACTATGGGTTTATCACATATTATAAAACAAAGATCATGTAGATAATTAAAAGCCTTTAATAAATTAATACTTTTTATTAATAAATGAATAAGATTGTTACAAAGTATATGCTTTATCATCAAACATGATCGGCTTTGTGTGCATACTACTTTCAATCTCCCACTTGCACTAAAGTCAATCGTCATGGTATCTTATACTCTTCTTCTCTAAGTGACGATTATCCTGTTTGTTGGATAAGCTTTAGTTAATGGATATGTAATGTTGTTCTTGAGAGTCCACTATCTCTATAGTGATTTTCCATCTTTCAATGATTCTAATAATCAAATGAAAGTGCCACAACACATGTTTAGATCCAAGATGAGACTTAGGAACTATTCCCGCCTCAGAATGAACTTTTATCCAAACAATCAACTTGTAGCTTCATTTATAGCTATATACTTTGTCTTTATCACTAAACCAGCAACTTTTTGCTATTTGGAACCTTTCCAATTCACTACACCACTGTTCAAGGTAACCCTTTACCTTAAAGTGGATTTTTCTGTCGTCTTGATCTGTTTGAAAAACTTGAGTCTGTTAAGTCCTCTAGTTTTAATTTAGACCCACCATGTTTGCTCACATCCTTAGTGCCGGTTAAGAACTTTAAGATGTTTT
The DNA here is from genome assembly GCA_020205615.1 of Panax quinquefolius. Classification (NCBI taxonomy): domain Eukaryota; kingdom Viridiplantae; phylum Streptophyta; class Magnoliopsida; order Apiales; family Araliaceae; genus Panax; species Panax quinquefolius. Next base: position 104,406,482 of record CM035152.1, read on the forward strand.
TCACCACCTTACAAAGAATCTTCTCGCATACGACCGATCAACATCGTCTCTCGTATATTTCATTGCATACATGATTGTCATTCATACGATCTCTCTTCTTTGGAGTCTATGGGGACTATTAAGAGAGATACACTCCATGGCTCATCAACATGAGACATCTCTTGGAGTTTGCCATGCTAAACGACTTTAGCATCAAATGAATATATGTTCCTCAAGTTAAGTCGAGCATCCTCTTAAATCTATCTATATAGATTTATATCCCCAATTAAGATACTCTTCCAAATCATTCATGGAGGAATGTTTAGACAACTTTATCTTTACTGATTGTAGCATTGGTATGTTATTCCTCATCCGTAGTATATCAATATATAATACTAGAAATGTCACGACGCTCCCAATCGACCCTTTTGTACACACTAGAACTCTTACCTCATCGTGATGTAACTCGGATCATCATCTTCTATGATGCGTACCTCATTATCATCATCTATGATGAATCCATACCTCCTAGGTATCTTCTTGCATTATTCCGCATTTACGATTCTCTTGTTTGTGGTACAATAGGTCTATCTACGTGTGTTCCTCTTATTCGACTTATAGTGTTTTGTGGTTCTTGAACTTTTCAAGATCTATTATCCTCCCACTAGCCCTTTCAATGATAAACACCTTTATCTTAGAAGGCGTGTTTTTCGTAACAAACACTTTTTGCTAAGTAGAATTATAGAACATATACCCTAAACTTACTTTAGGATGTCCCACAAATCAGATACATGTCAAATCTTGTCCCAAGCTTATCCTTTGAAACCTTTTCACATAAGTTGGACAACCCTTATCTTAACATACTTAAGATTAGGAATCCTCCCTCATCCATAACTTTTATGGAGTCTTCAATGGGATTTTGAGGTTACCATTTTCGTAGATATGCGTACCATTTCTAGGACATTATCCCGTAAGGATACCGGGAATGCTCAGAAAATCATTATGGACCGCACTATGTTCAAATAGGTATGATTTTTCATTCGGATACATCAATCAATTATTATGTATCAAGAGGCGTCCATTATGAGAAAACCATTTGAGATGATCTAGAAACTTATTGCACAAGTATTTATTCCTTGATCCGATCAAAGAATTCTAATACTTTATCAATTTATTTCTCTTACAATTCTTTGAACCTTTCAAATAATTCATACTTGTATTTCAACAAATACATATATTCAACTCTTTGAATGATCATCTCCTTTTCTTATACTAGTTTGTTCAATTTATAAAATAATTTTTCACGTAAGTCAAGTATACAAAATTTATTAAGTAATATTTCAGCCTATACAAAACATTATTATTATAAATAGAACAACAATTGTTCTTAATTATAATACCAAAGATTTCATTGTCCAACAATAAAATGGAAATAATGTTTTCAACGAGAACTAAAATACAATAACAACTTATCGACTTAATAGATTTGCCTTCGTAGTGCGGTGCTAAACTATAAGTTTCTATGGCTAATGTTGCAACCTTTGCTTCATTTCCCACACATAGATTACTTATACTTGTTTAGCTTTCTACTTCTGCTTGGTCCTTTCATAAATCTATATTTATGATAACCAAAGTCGGTATCCAATACCCAAGTAGAACCTCGACTTAAAGAAAATTTATTTAAATCATGAACAAAATTGTATTATAACCGAAACTTCACTAAGCTTCTTTGGTTAACCTCTGCAAGATCCTTCTCGCAGCTTTCTTTCTAAAGTCCAGTGCTTATTGCAAAGGGAAGCAAACTCCTTTGTTATCCATATCGCTTTTGTTCTTATTATCCTTTGTTTATGCCTTTCTATTTACCTTCTTTGAATCGTTATTCTTTTCGTAAGATCCTTTGGCCCCTACCAAGAAGACTTGGTCTTTCTTGGTTGGAAAGTGACTCTCAACATTTTTCAATATGTTAAGCAAATCAAATGAGGCCGATATCTAGCTTGTTTATATGAAAATTCACAACAATTGTGAAAGGAGTCCGGAGTGAGTGCAAGATCAAATCTTGGCTCAACTCTCCATCCATGACAAAACATGTTGTCTAAATTGATCAATCAAATTGATAATGTTAAGGACATGTATCTGCATCAGTAGTGTCATCCATTCTAGATCTAAGAGCTCCTTAGATATCTCGATATCTATCACGCCCCACTTTCCTCACCATCAACTACTTGATGTGTAGGAATATAGTAGGAGCATCCATAGTTTCATGTTGTGACGCCAAGCTCGTTACTCATGGATGCGAGCATGATGCATCGAGCCAATCAGCAGCATCATCTTGCCACTTTCTAAAAGTAGCAATCTCTTCCTCGTAGGCATTGTTCGCAATCATTGCAGGATAGGCGATTAAGGACATAAGATAGCTTTTCAAATGGCGAGAACTTTTCTCAAATTCCTTAACTTATCCGCTTAATTTTGGCCCAAGGTTAATTTAGCATCTAATATGCTTCGCAATGATAGTAATTTTAGACATTGTAAAATTCTCAGAAATGAATTTGTAATTAACAACATTTTAACATACATTCTTTTATTAATTACCAAAATAAATTAGGTCTTGTTTTAAATTGGTATCTCCCACTATTTTCTTCAAACTATACTACCTCACTTATATAGTTCTAAGAAAATCTAATTAAAGATTTGCTAGTGAGAATAAGGATCCCATTTCAAATGTATATAGCCTTGTGGTGACACAACAAACTATATATAAATAAATAGGTAGACAACTTTTGTCAATTACATCAACTATGCAACTCCTTGTATTTTGCCTCTTAGATTATTTTGATCAAGTGGTACACATCCGAATCAAAATTATCCAAGTTAAGTCCGACCTAGCACTTCATATATTCAAAAAGAAAATATCATCCTTGTGGTGACACAACAAAACAATATTGTTCAATTTTCTTTATAAGCATCAAATGTGATAAATTAACATCTTAAATACTTAATACTTGCCTTGTGGTGACACAACAAACTCATATTAAATATTTAATACTCTATTAATTTTATCATGCTAGAAAGGCTGACGCTCGATATTCCAAATATCTTTGAACGCTTAGGACTTAATATAAAAATTGAGGGTTTGTTATTAATTTGTCTCATCTTGTTTAGCGCGCATGTACATATATATATAAAATACGCGTCATATTAATGAACATGCGAAGCATGTTTGCATAATATATAATATATATAGTATAAGCATGCACATATAGAATACTATATTCTACCCTTGATTGATTATGGACTTTTATTCTAGTTTGTTCACTAGAGCCACCAAGTGAACCAAAAGGTCAAACCCTAGGGGTGCAAGAAATAATATTTAAATATAACTATTACATTTAAACCCTGCTCCATAACAAACGGGTCTTCACGCCTCCTTGCTCCTTTATCTCTAATTCTTCAAAATTAATTCTAAATATTCCTATTACAAAACTATTTTAAAATAAATAGAAACCTTGATCGCCATCGAGGGGAAGTACATAGAGGAGATAGAATTTACATTCGTAAAAATTAGAGAAGACGAGGGTACTGTGAACCCCATTTAAAAAACCCATACATTCATGCATCCAACTAAAATAAAATCCAATCGCATCGGGTCAATAGTCCATAATCAATCCCATTTATTATCATACACATCATCATACGCATCAATAAATAACATTCATCTCATGAATAATAAACATTTAATATATATATTGATATCATTTAATGAGCAAATTTAGTTAGTATAAAATCTAATTTTGAATCAAAATAAACTCCTTTATTTTAATCCAAATTTAAATCAAAATAAAACTATTTTATTTTAATTTATCCTATTTTGAATAAAATAAACTATTTTATTTTAATCAAAATCTTTAATCAAAATAAACTCCTTTATTTTAATTAATTATGGAATCCAATTCCATGTAAAAAAAAATCTTTAATTAAAATAAACTCTTTTATTTTAATTAATTATGGAATCTAATTCCATGTAAAAAAAATATTAAAAGAAACACGGATTATCTTTCCTATTCACAAATAAACTCTTTTATTTTGAAGAATATGAAATCTTATTTCATATCTAAATAAACTCCTTTATTTAAGGAAACATGGATTCTCTTTCCTATTCACAAATAAATTCCTTTATTTTTGAATAATATGAAATCTTATTTCATATCTAAATAAACTCCTTTATTTAAGGAAAATAAATAGAATCCAATTTCAACTCTAATTAGTTATCATGGAATCCAATTCCAACTCTAATTAGTTAGCATTAAATTTAATTTTAAAATTAAAATAAACTTTATATTTTAATATTAAAATAAACCTTTTATTTTAAAATTAAAATTAACATTTTATTTTAATTATAAAATAATTAAGAATAATATATATATATATATATATATATAACTATTATATATATATATATATATATATAATCAATATATATATATATATATTATATAAACCCGTATATTACTACTGCTCCAAAAAAAAAAAATTTGCAGAAATGATTTCTCGATTTTCGTGCAGGTTATATATATATATATATATATATGTAATCATTATATAATCATTAGATTATCATGTTCATGCAATGATTGATAATGATTAATCAGTTCCTTGTTTTCCGTGTATAACAAAATTCCGTGCATGATTGGCTGATGATGACAAGGGGCGTGGAAAACATGGCTAATGATTGGCTAATAATTGGTAAAGCACAGCACGGAAATCGAGGCAAGTTTTTTTAAAAAACATTAGCAGGATCTGCCTTTTAAAAAAAAAACGACCGGACTTTTAAGGCTCAAGGTCATTAGGTTTTTATTTTTTTTTTTTATTTAAATTTTATACAATAAAATTATGCCCAATTAAATTGTTCTAAACACATATCAATTTATATATCAAATTAAAACAATTAATAATTCGCATAAAGGTTCGCTCGATGCCAATTGTTAGGTTTGTAATATTCTTGTGCAAGAATCAAATTGCACAAAAGTGCTAAGCGTGTAAAAATCGAGTTTAAAAAATTTACAAACCATATATTCGGATCACCCTTTATGCACAATTATTAATTAAACGAAAAGATAAAGGATAAAATCATACCTCAAGATCGAGCTTCCTCGTGTACAAGTTCACCTCCAATCCTTTTCGCTCAACTTGAATCCACCGGGTATGGTTCCTTCCTTTGATCAACGTTAGCCACCCATATGTTTGGCCTCTGAGGTGATCCACCAAGGAAGAAGAAAATTCAAGAAGAAGGGTGGTTGGCTAAACCCTAGTTTTCTATCTCATAGAAAGGTGTACTCTCCCAACAATTGGAATTATGTCAGATGTTGAAAAAAGTCAATAACCCCAAACCCATAATAAGACTCCTCTTATTTATAGATGTGGGCAACCCACCTTAACAATTAAGAATTGGGATTTATTTAATTAATTAAATTCTTTTAATTAATTAAGCTCCCTAATCTTATTAGGGAGAATTAATTAAACTCCTTTAACTAATTTTTCTTCCTAATCCAATTAGGAATAAATGAGAGTACTTATATTAAATTAATTCCTAAACTCTTTTAGAAATTAAAATAATAATAATTGTAATAATATTAATAAGACTCCTCTTATTAATTTATATTTAATATTTCTAAAATATTAAATAATAAATATTAAGCTATTTAATTTATTCTATCACCATAGATTAAATTAAATATATTTAATATATTATTACGATTATGCCATTAACTTCTTAAATAATTATTCTTCCTTTTATGGTGTGACCCTTTAGGTTCTCCATATTAAACCTATTGTGAATAAATCAATTAGAACAATTCTAATCTTATTTAAATAAATAAATTAAATAATTAATTTATTTAAATAAATAATATTTATTCTACAATAGGATAAGCCTCCCTAGCGATCAACGACTTTTCCGTATAATATAGATTTCAACATTAATCATTAAAGAACCTTTGAGTAAATAGTTACCGTACAATTCAATCCTTCCACCATACAATGTCCCAATTAAATATAAGACATGGAATTATCACAAGTCTTATTTTATTTAATTATATGTATTTTGATCCTTAAATGCACAACTCAAATAATGCAAATTAGAAACTCCTTTCTAATTTCATTCTTCCTCGCCAAGGACTCACCGGGTTGTCATTTATCGAATCACATAGGACATTTCTCTTCTTTTATTAGAAGTGGTAGATTCTTTATTTATCATACATTATCTCCATGTATAACTTATTATACCCAAGCATACCTTTGATATACCCTAAGGGTCTTAAGGAATAAGTCAAAGTATAACTCATCATACACAAGATACTATGATGATCTCAAGTCCAAGGATCACTTGACTACTATCACTACAGAATTCCTATCGACAGTAAATAAAACTCCATTAGGTATTCCTTAGCGAGCCACGCTCAAAGAACTTATTCTCTAATAAGCACCTACATACTACTTGCTTTAGTGTCTCCACACAAAATGATCATGAGATCAATCATCCTCATCCAACGAAAGCAAGCAACGTATGTACCAATCTATCCGGATTCACTAATCCCCAATTTAGTAATCCAATGATTGGGAACTATTTTAGTTTTAAGCTTTCTAAGAATTTAGATCTCATTAGAATGATCATCATCATTATTCTAAAAGCATTGCTTAAAACTATGGGTTTATCACATATTATAAAACAAAGATCATGTAGATAATTAAAAGCCTTTAATAAATTAATACTTTTTATTAATAAATGAATAAGATTGTTACAAAGTATATGCTTTATCATCAAACATGATTGGCTTGTGTGCATACTACTTTCAATTATCTTATAACTTACTCTACAGAATATATCATTCATAAGAAGAGAACTTAATCATCACATCACATACTTAAATAAAAGCATATTTACTTATAAACATAACACCCATGCTATTTCATCGTCTTATGGCATTAAGTCATTTACATCACTTAAACCAAAGTACTTGGTAAAAACCAAAACCAAGTTTTATTTCATAGCTAGGCGTTCTAAACGCTAATAGTAAAAGTTCATCACGAATAAACTAAATACCCCACCTAATGGCGTCTTTGTGTTCTTCATCCGCAATCTCCAGCACCAACCCACGGCTTATGGTATGTCTAGACTGGTACTCCTCACGTAGAAAGTGAAACACCCTATCTTTGGAACCTCCCATGTGTCTTTGACTTAAATGCATACTTCATTTTTCCATCCAAACCTTCTTATCTCTCACTTCACCTTCTAACTCACATGTTAGCTTCTACCGATCACTTCGGTTTCTCATCTCATCTCCCGTAATGTAGTAATAATCTTCTTGTTAGTTTGAGACTCAAAATCCTCGACTCTAACCTATTATTGGTATGCCTCAAGTGGGTCCTAATATCTTCTTTCTCATCCTCCAAAGATATCCGCCTTTCTAGTCTCGATGCCCGCACTTGTCGTCACCAGGATCCCTCGTTCCTAATTATCGTGGTGGTGCACCAATGCCTCAAGCAATGTTGCAACTTCTTTGCTCCCCCCATGATACAACTCCTCCAACTCATGGACCTTGTCGTCCAACTCGTAATCCTATCCATCAACTCATCCAACAAAGTATCCTCAGTGCTTTTCTTGAGTCCTCCTCGGGCTCCTCTCCTCTCTAGATACTCCTCTCGGTCTCGAGTCGATGTCTTTGCCTCGGCTAGGCTCGTGTACAACCGCTACCAATCGCTCACTCACAACGTGGATATCTCTAACCTCCTCTCCTCCTGACATCCTTCAAATAAGAAAAAATAACTCGGTTAGTATTTTAAAATAGATGTTTTTGTTTTTTTTAAAAAAAATAGTCCTCATCCAATGAGCAAGCAACGTATGTACCAATCTATCCGGATTCACTAATCCCCAATTTAGTAATCCAATGATTGGGAACTATTTTAGTTTTAAGCTTTCTAAGAATTTAGATCTCATTAGAATGATCATCATCATTATTCTAAAAGCATTGCTTAAAACTATGGGTTTATCACATATTATAAAACAGCATCATGTAGATAATTAAAAGCCTTTAATAAATTAATACTTTTTATTAATAAATGAATAAGATTGTTACAAAGTATATGCTTTATCATCAAACATGATTGGCTTGTGTGCATACTACTTTCAATTATCTTATAACTTACTCTACAGAATATATCATTCATAAGAAGAGAACTTAATCATCACATCACATACTTAAATAAAAGCATATTTACTTATAAACATAACACCCATGCTATTTCATCGTCTTATGGCATTAAGTCATTTACATCACTTAAACCAAAGTACTTGGTAAAAACCAAAACCAAGTTTTATTTCATAGCTGCTAGGCGTCTAAACGCTAATAGTAAAAGTTCATCACTTAATAAACTAAATACCCCACCTAATGGCGTCTTTGTTCTTCATCCGCAATCTCCAAAGACCAACCCACTACGCTTATGGTATGTCTGGTACTGGTACTCCTCACGTAGAAAGTGAAACACCCTATCTTGGAACCTCCCATGTGTTTGACTTAAATGCATACTTCATTTTTTCCATCCAAACCTTCTTATCTCTCACTTCACCTTCTAACTCACATGTTAGCTTCTACCATCACTAGTTTCTCATCTCATCTCCCGTAATGTAGTAATAATCTTCTTGTTAGTTTGGAGACTCTGAATCCTCGACTCTAACCTATTATTGGTATGCCTCAAGTGGGTCCTAATATCTTCTTTCTCATCCTCCAGCATATCCGCCTTCTAGTCTGATGCCCGCAGCTTGTCAGCCAGATCCCCGTTCCTAATTATCAGGTGGTGCACCAATGCCTCAAGCAATGTTGCAACTTGCTACTCCCCATGATACAACTCCTCCAACTCATGGACCTTGTCGTCCAACTTCTGTAATCCTATCCATCAACTCATCCAACAAAGTATCCTCAGTGCTTCTTCGGAGTCCTCCTCGGGCTCCTCTCCCTCTCTAGGATACTCCTCTGGGTCTCGAGTGATCTTTGCCTCATTTATAGGCTCGTACAATCACACCACCAACCGCTTGCACTCACAACGTGGATATCTCTAACCTCCTCTCCTCCCCGACATCCTTCAAATAAGAAAAAAATAACTTTCGGTTAGTATTTTAAAATAGATGTTTTGTTTTTTAAAAAAATAGTCCTCATCCAATGAGCAAAGCAACGATGTACCAATCTATCCTGGATTCACTAATCCCCAATTTAGTAATCCAATGATTGGGAACTATTTTAGTTTTAAGCTTTCTAAGAATTTAGATCTCATTAGAATGATCATCATCATTATTCTAAAAGCATTGCTTAAAACTATGGGTTTATCACATATTATAAAACAAAGATCATGTAGATAATTAAAAAGCCTTTAATAAATTAATACTTTTTATTAATAAATGAATAAGATTGTTACAAATTATATGCTTTATCATCAAACATGATTGGCTTGTGTGCATACTACTTTCAATTATCTTATAACTTACTCTACAGAATATATCATTCATAAGAAGAGAACTTAATCATCACATCACATACTTAAATAAAAGCATATTTACTTATAAACATAACACCCATGCTATTTCATCGTCTTATGGCATTAAGTCATTTACATCACTTAAACCAAAGTACTTGGTAAAAACCAAAACCAAGTTTTATTTCATAGCTAGGCGTTCTAAACGCTAATAGTAAAAGTTCATCACGAATAAACTAAATACCCCACCTAATGGCGTCTTTGTGTTCTTCATCCGTAATCTCCAGCACCAACCCACGGCTTATGGTATATCTAGACTGGTACTCCTCACGTAGAAAGTGAAACACCCTATGCTGGAACCTCCCATGTGCTGACTTAAATGCATACTTCATTTTGTCCATCCAAACCTTCTTATCTCTCACTTCACCTTCTAACTCACATGTTAGCTTCTCGGCCCGATCACGGTTTCTCATCTCATCTCCCCAGAATGTAGTAATAATCTTCTTGTTAGTTTGGAGACTCTGAATCCTCGACTCTAACCTATTATTGGTATGCCTCAAGTGGTTCCTAATATCTTCTTTCTCATCCTCCAGCATATCCGCCTTCTAGTCTGATGCCCGCAGCTTGTCAGCCAGATCCCCGTTCCTAATTATCAGGTGGTGCACCAATGCCTCAAGCAATGTTGCAACTTGCTGCTCCCCATGATACAACTCCTCCAACTCATGGACCTTGTCGTCCAACTCTGTAATCCTATCCATCAACTCATCCAACAAAGTATCCTCAGGTGCTTCTTCGGAGTCCTCCTCGGGCTCCTCTCCCTCTCTAGATATACTCCTGCGGGTCTCGAGTCGAGATCTTGCCTCGACTATAGGCTCAGTACAACTGCCACCAACCAATCGCCACTCACAACGTGGATATCTCTAACCTCCTCTCCTCCTGACATCCTTCAAATAAGAAAAATAACTTTTAGTAGTATTTTAAAATAGATGTTTTGTTTTTTTTAAAAAATAGTCCTCATCCAATGAAAGAAGCAACGTATGTACCAATCTATCCTGATTCACTAATCCCCAATTTAGTAATCCAATGATTGGGAACTATTTTAGTTTTAAGCTTTCTAAGAATTTAGATCTCATTAGAATGATCATCATCATTATTCTAAAAGCATTGCTTAAAACTATGGGTTTATCACATATTATAAAACAAAGATCATGTAGATAATTAAAAGCCTTTAATAAATTAATACTTTTTATTAATAAATGAATAAGATTGTTACAAAGTATATGCTTTATCATCAAACATGATTGGCTTGTGTGCATACTACTTTCAATTATCTTATAACTTACTCTCTACAAGTATATATCATTCATAAGAAGAGAACTTAATCATCACATCACATACTTAAATAAAAGCATATTTACTTATAAACATAACACCCATGCTATTTCATCGTCTTATGGCATTAAGTCATTTACATCACTTAAACCAAAGTACTTGGTAAAAACCAAAACCAAGTTTTATTTCATAGCTAGGCGTTCTAAACGCTAATAGTAAAAGTTCATCACGAATAAAATAAATACCCCACCTAATGGCGTCTTTGTGTTCTTCATCCGCAATCTCCAGCACCAACCCACGGCTTATGGTATGTCTAGACTGGTACTCCTCACGTAGAAAGTGAAACACCCTATGCTGGAACCTCCCATGTGCTGACTTAAATGCATACTTCATTTTGTCCATCCAAACCTTCTTATCTCTCACTTCACCTTCTAACTCACATGTTAGCTTCTCGGCCCGAACACGGTCTCTCATCTCATCTCCCCAGAATGTAGTAATAATCTTCTTGTTAGTTTGGAGACTCTGAATCCTCGACTCTAACCTATTATTGGTATGCCTCAAGTGGGTCCTAATATCTTCTTTCTCATCCTCCAGCATATCCGCCTTCTAGTCTGATGCCCGCAGCTTGTCAGCCAGATCCCCGTTCCTAATTATCAGGTGGTGCACCAATGCCTCAAGCAATGTTGCAACTTGCTGCTCCCCCTGATACAACTCCTCCAACTCATGGACCTTGTCGTCCAACTCTGTAATCCTATCCATCAACTCATCCAACAAAGTATCCTCAGGTGCTTCTTCGAGTCCTCCTGCCCTCCTCTCCCTCTCAGATACTCCTCTCAGGTCTCGAGTCGAGATCTTTCCACTATAGGCTCGTACAACCATCTACCAACTCACTCACAACGTGGATATCTCTAACCTCCTCTCCTCCTGACATCCTTCAAATAAGAAAAAATAACTCGGTTAGTATTTTAAAATAGATGTTTTTGTTTTTTTTTAAAAAAATAGATTTGACACAACCCCTAGAACTCTACGTGAGTTCATCTCCTTATTTTCTCCACTAACTTCCCTAAGGTTATAGTCTAAGGTTCCCCACCTAAGGTTTATAACCTATTGCTTTGATACCAACCTGCGACACCCCCAAATCCGTGTAACATCGATTACAGGACATGATACTCACGATACACATACATAACCATCTAACTACATAAACTCCAGAAATAATAATAATAATAATATCTATTACATATCTATTCAAATAAAATCCCAAGTCTTTACAACCTTAAATAAACTGAAACTTTAACTTAGCGTTTGTCGCTACATTACATCATATGCAGAAATATAACTTATTACATAAATAACTCTCATCATTTCATCTTAGACTTTCCCTTGCCCTTTTGAGCCCTCGGTATTATCAATATTAAATCGAAAGGTTTAAGCAAGAATGAGCACAAATTGCCCAAAGAAGTATATAAAGTAGTTTGAGAACGTACATCGTAAGTAAAAGCATTAGTATGAATATTTCTCAACAAATTGAAATAATTATCAAGAGATAAATTGGAATATCAAGATAAGAGTTCTAAAATTCTCAATAGCATACTAAGGGTGTTAGATACCACGAACATTACTTTGTTTCATCGAAAACCATCAGACGGTTTAACAATCAAATAGATTGTAAATAGGTCTCTGCAAATACTCAGTGATCAACTTTATCGTACCTACATTGTGCACAAGTATAAAGTTTAACCGCATAAGCATAAATGGGACTATATGCCCGACATCTGTTTACCCGATTATTCGGGTTGTTCATCTTAGTATTCATACGGGACCTCACCAAAGCAATTTGGACTGGTAAACATTAAATAGCTTCAAAGGATTTGAATTGTTCAAATGTTATATCATTTATAATCAATAATATCTAGCCGAAACAAAAAGCTAGAAAACATCCTTGGAAACAGTTCGTTAAAGAAGTAGAACTTTAAAGTATAGCAGTTGTAATAATAACTGAGTAATCATCAATAACGCTTGCAAAGAAATTGTTGTTATATAACTTTACGATAAAGGAACTTGTACGAAAAAGTAAATAGAAAAAGTCCGTTACTAACCCTCACTACAATAACAATGAGTAAGGATTGAATAATTGCTCAATAGAACTTAGGGTTAGGAAACTTGCCTGATACGTCTTCTACAATTTACCGCTATCTACTAGCCCTTCACGTAACCTATTCACATGTGTCATGTTAAGCAATTTAGTTCTCGGACACCACTTCGAAGTGTAACGGTTCCCTTTTATTTTAATAAGATGATTAAACTCGCATGTATTCAAATACAATTCAATTACATAACATGTTGCTACGTATAGGCTATGTGGTTAAATAAAAGAATCTGGGAAACATAAATTTCTGACATTTTATGGACCAAAACCTCCATCAAAAATTTGCATAAAACATGCTTAGAGGTCTCAAGTCGGAAAACCTTATTTTCCTTATTTTTGATATCACATATTTAATTAAACTCATTTATCCACATAACATCATTTATATGAAAAATACCAAATCAGTCTCAAAGATATTTCTTTTCTGGGATTTTGCAGAATATAGTCCCACATTGAACATATATTTTTTCCAGAATTTTTAAAATTCATATACTATTTTTAAATAGTCCATAATAGGTAAATATTCTCAGATTTTTCATAAATCGAGATTAGCTCCAAACATTCTGAAATTTTTAGGTTATCTCCTGTTATATACATGTACTTCCAATAAATATTTCGTAATATTTGCACTTATAACCAGAGAGTTATTCGGGTATCTTTTCAAATAGTGTCCTTAGTCGTAAAATCCATAACTCTCAAACCGTATGGCCAAAACTTCTCAAATTTTTACAGGACCTTCATATCTTCTTATATTAACACTCCAAATATTTTTAGAATTTTTAAAGTACAAAAATGTGGATGAAAATTCCCCCGAGATAGACTGATCCAAAATAGTCCCAAGAAGGACATCAAATTTTTGTTTCTTGCAGCCACTTTTGCGATTTTATTCCCACTAATCTACAGATGATATGACCATGATACTTGGACACAATAAACTTTATAAAGAAAGTTATTTTACAAAAATATTACATTCATGAAATCAACACAATAAGATCACAAACCAAATGCCTAGAAAAGCATGCCAGCACTGGTTCTATACTTAGAGAAATTCTGGAAATTTCCAGAATTCTGCAATTTTATTTCCAAGATGCATGCTTACGATTTTCATAACTTGCTCAATTTAAATCTCTTTCTTATGAAATTTGGACAGGTTGTACCTCATGCTACATACTATTTTATAAAATTATTACATACACTAATCGAGTCATCGAAACCATGAATCCAAGGCTCCAAAAAATCCGAAAATCATAGATTAATCATTAGGGTTTACTAAGGTTATACCTTAACTTTTCAAACTTTGATCATCAGTTCTATACTGTACAAATACATATTCATCAATACAATTATTATAACTATATTATCTACCGAATCCCTATCCGAAATTAGGGATAAGGTTTATATTCTCTGTTAAACAAAATTGTACTCATATTTTTCAGTCAATACACAGTTTGACCACTTTGCTAAACTCGTATCACAGATACTCAGCACAATATTCATAATCAATATCAATATCAAATAAAAAAAATTATTCGTAAAATTTGAATTATTTGAAATTCTGAGTTCTCACATTCTCCTCTCTTTATAAGGATTCCGCCTCGAATCACTGCTTTCTTACTCTCTACAATCTTTTAAAGTTGTATCATCAATTCATTTATTTTAACACAATATTAATTTGCGTCTCATATACTAACTAGTGATTTGGATCTGAAAAAGAAAATAATTCACATCGATATCTATACAATATTACTCACGTAATTTAATTACTCAACGAAATCATTATCTGTCGCCACCTCCTGGGTAGCTACTGCATCTTGCACCGTCATGTTAAATGTATGGGCCATTGGTCTTCCTGACTGTGCAGGTCCTCTAATCGTCAGGGTTATGCTGTTGGGTCCCTTGTTGATACTCCCCTTATCCACATTCTTCTTCGATCAATTTCGAACCAAATGATCTATCGATCCACATGCAAAACAACCTTGTATCTTCTTTGGACTGGGACAATTGGGAGACATATGTCCCTCTTAACCACAGTTATAACAGACTCCTTTTCTCTTCAAACAAACTCCGGGATGAAATTTCCCACAAATTGCACATAGCTCACCTCCTTTTCTATTCTCTCCTAAATTGTTACCCGATTGGGTATTCTCACTCCACTTTCTCTTATTTGTATTACTCATGTAACAACCCGATATTTTCTATATAATTAAATCAGAAATTTTGCGTATAATTTTTTGTTTATTTTAAAGGTGGGAATATATATAAGGTAAAGCTTATCTATTTATGTGATAAATAAAAATTTATTTATTACATGAATTATTACAAATAATTTTTTTTAGAATTATTGATCATTATAAATTATGTTCTTATAATAATTAATTTTGTAGTAAAAATATTATATTAATTAATTTTTATGAAAATATGAATATATATTATTTAAATAATATATTAAATGATTATTTGAATTATTATAACAATTATTTTATTATATAAATTTTAGTTCGATTATTAAGTTAATTATTTTAACTTAATTAATATTATTATATATGCAAGATAAATCAAATATGGAATTCAAACCCTAATTTTGGATTTTAAACAAGGAATGAGAATAATAATATTATATTAATTATATTTCAGTGTTATAAATATGTACTGTATGTGTAGACCGATAATGGTCAGTCAATTATGGTATATCATGCTAAAACCCTAGCGTTAATTCGTTAAACCTTTTTTTGAAACTCAATTATGAGTTCGAGACTGTTATGTAATTAAGTTATTATGATTAAGATTAAGTATTAGGGAATTTAATGTTAATTAGGAAAATCCTAACTATTAGAAACCCTTATTTCTAAATTAGGAACCCTAACTTCAAAATTATAAACCCTAATTAGTAATTAGAAACACTAATTACTAAACTAGAACCCTAATCGCTAAAGTATGAAGCTTAATGTTAATTAGAAAAACCCTAATTATTACTTAGAAAACTCTAATTACTAATTAAAACCCTAATTGTCAAATTAGGAATCCTAAATACTAATTTATGAACCCTAATTTCTATTATAGCAATTTTAATTAAAATTTATAAATCTTAAATCTAAATTTTATCTTCTAAGTAATTAGAAACTAAATGTAATTATGAAACCCTAATTGTCTATTTTTAGAAACTAAAATTTTACGTTTTTGGCCTACCTAGAAATCCTAGAAAAAATTAAAATTTATGGAACCTTAGGGTTAAACCCTAAGGGTTTGCCAAGATTACTTTCATGCCATTAAAATCATAAGGCAAATGACCAAATTGCCCTTATTGCATTATTAAAGGAAACTTGTAGATCTGGCCTATGTGTAGTTGCGCAACCGCTCTAACCTAGCCATGTGCCTACATATTACACATATCAGCAGCAACATCTCAGCCAAATGCATTGCACCACATTATTTATAAGATCAAAGAGAGAGAAAAGTCACTTATTAAGCCATTTGTTCAACTTACTCTCAACCAAACCTCTCTCTCTCTCTCTCCAAACCCACGAAATCATAAGGCATTTCAGTTCCAAAATCAAGCCCCAATATCAACCATAACATATCATATGCATATAATCAAGATTTGTTCATAGTGAGGTATAAAACTTAAACCAAATCTGATCTTTGATCCTCTATTATATGCTAAGTCTTTTGTGTTAAACATGTTGTTTATAGTGTAAACAGATGATCTGGGTTGATAGATGTTAGATCCATAACATCTATAGGCTCGGATTTGTTGTTTTCAAAAATCCGGAAAACTGGGAAATATGGTCTGACAACCTAATGTCAGGTCCCATAGATCTCACTCTGTTATGTGTTTTTATGTTTTAAATGATTGAAGTTGTATTATGATATGAGATCTGTATTCTGGAACTTGAATCAAGGTCATAGCATGAACAGATGGCAAGATATAGGTGGTCATACCCCGTTGACCGACCATGAATGGAAACAATCTGGGTAACCTAGATCTTGCCCAGAACTGTTTAACAATGAGTTTGTAACCACAGATCTTTCATATGTTTGATGATATGTTCTTGTTATTGTATCTAATCTGTAATATGTTATATAGACTGCATGCTAAGACCTTTAGAATAGATAAACATCAAAATGGTTGGATTCAGTGGCCGATCAAAGTAGCTCGGTTGATCACAGTTCATGTTTTCTGGGTAACCCAGAAAACGTTTGAACATTGTCTCTGACATGGTTTGACCGGCATGGATCTTAAGATTCTGTTGTTGTTAGACTTGTTTTATGTAATAGATTTGCACCCTTATATGTTATCTACAAACTAAAACTTTAATATCACAAAAATAATACATGGATTGCAAGTCAGGAAGCTCAAATATGGCCAATGAATCGTTCTTATTTCCGGTAACCTGAAAATGAAGAACAGCTCTGACAGCTTGTTCTTGAGCTTAGATCTTACATTTGGTGCATGATATGACCCTGTTAGTTGTTAGATCTTGTAGTATTACATTAGTACTACAACATCTAACCATTAACTAGTCCAGAAACACATTACACACTGAATAATTGATGGTCAAACATGGTCCCTCGAAACTGGCATATGAAGATCTGGGTTTCTCAAGAACACGGTAGACTACACTTTCTGTCCCTAAAGGCTATAGCGGCAGACTTTGTAATTTTATTTAATTTATATTTTAAAAATCATTTAAAAATAGAGATTAATTATTAAAAATTCCAAAAATTATTTTAAAAATTATTTTAAGTTATAAAAATTAATTTTTAATAAGTTGGCATATTTTCCATAAATATTAATATTTATTTAAATATTATTGATATTTAATTTATTTAATAAATGCATTAAATAAATTAATTTGAAATGATTTTATTATATTAAAAATCATTTTAAATGTTAATAAGGTATTTAAAAATATTTGAAGTTATAAAATATAACTTTTAATATTTTAAGGTAAATTTCATTAATTATTTAATACTAATGATATTAGAATTATTTATTAATTATATTAAATAAATTAGTTTAAAAATGATTTTAATATTATAAAAATCATTTTAAATAAAATAAAGTGTTTTAAAATATTTTAAGTTATGAAATATAACTTTTAATATTTAAAGGATAAATTTCATTAATAAATTAATATTAATGATATTAGATTTATTTATTACTTATATTAAATAAATAGTTTAAAATGATTTTATTGATTTAAAAATCATTTAAAAGGATATAAATGAATTAAAAATATTTTAAGTTATAATTAATGACTTTTAATATTTTTATAAATAATGCATTAATATTTAAATATTAATGGTAATTATTTAAAATGATTGTAATTTTTTAAAAATCATTTAAGGGTAATATTAATACTTTAAAAATATTTTAAGTTAATATAAATAACTTTAATACTTTAGCAATGGTTTCATTAATATTTTAATATTAATTAAATATTAATGGTAATAGAATTATTTAATATTTAAATCATTTAATAATGATTCCAGTGTTTGAAAAATCATGATAAATTATAATAATTAATTAAAAATTATTATAAGTCATTCAAAAATTATATAACTGATATTTAAATTATCTAAATGGATATTGAACTACAGGTTAGAGTTTTAGACTCGATAATTACCCGATAAAGCCATCGGTACACCAAAATGTTTCAAAAATTAATCTAGACTTATATAAATTGTCTGTATACGTGTTTGTTTGTGATCCAATGACTGTTAAACATATGTGACAATGTGATTAGGATATATGCTGACTGTAAATAGCAGTACTATGTGTTATGATATATCATTTTAATTAAATGAATGATCTTATTAATGATAAGGCTTGATATAAAAGATAAAACTAAGTTGTGTAAGCAGCAGATCAGACAAGTATCCTATCTTTGCATTTACTTTATGCAATGGACATGCGTAACCAAATATCGGAACTATTCTTTTTCATTGTTCAAATATCTTAACCTTTGTATATACTTATGCAATGATTCTTTATAAGTAAGTTATTAGATTATAATCTATTGTACAAGTTCCTTAATTTTGTTATTATAGATCAAGATATATATTATGTTCGTTAATTTCTAAGCATGGTTATAGAAGTGACCTCACTTGGATAATCATTATATTTTATCATATGTTGGTACATACCTATTTGTTTCCAATATGTATACATTGACTTAAAAGCCGTCTAAGTTATTTGATTCAGCTAGACACAGATTTAAAAATATTGTTGAACAAGATAGAACTTTATTGTATCCAAGCAAATTATTTTGGTTTGGATTCTAGACTAGTATGAACATCCTGAATCTGAGAAAACTTTTATGTGCCTAAGGCGGATATACTGGACAAAAATATCATTCGAACATGTAGTATTGATCAATACAGGGCATAACGGACTGATCACCCCCGTGCCTGTAAGTTATGACGGTTTATAGATGAAGTTCTGTTTAACCTTTTCAAAAATAAAAAATAATGTTCATAGTCTGTCGACTGATCCCGATTTATATTCAGTACGTAGTTTCAAAAATTTGAAACCAAAATGATATGTTGTTTATTGTTGCTTCAGCTTACTTCACAATTGTTGATTTGTTGTAGAAGTGTTATTCACGGAAAACATTTACTTTATTCAGCTAACTGTTATTGATTGTTATTACTTGATGGGCACTCAAATGCTCATCCTTGCTTAATTTAAATGTTTTTAGCTAAGTGTGAACAACCTTAAGGCTCTGCTAAGAACAAGGGAAAAGGAAAGGTTGATGAATGAGTTATGTGTTATCTATGTAATATTTTAACTTTATTAAGACAATGATATCTATTAATTATCATGTAATGTAAGGTATTAAAGGTTGCGTACAGGGATTTGAAAACTCTGATATATAAGTAAATTAATTTTGGTATTTATATTATTGTTATTATTATTAGTATTATTCCGCTCATAGAAATGGTATCTTCAAGCACCGAGTTCGGGTTTCAAGTACCTGAATTTGGGGGCGTCACAAGTTGGTATCATAGCTTTAGGGTTAGAAACCTTAGGTGGGATAAACCTTAGGCTATAACCTTAGAACAAAGGGAAACGTTGAAATACAAATAACTCATATAGAGTTTAAAAAGGAGATGAATTGAATAAATTCATCGTCAAACCAAATAAAAGATAACCTATATAAAATTATTATTTGTTATGTGTATATATTATATGCTAATCAGGATAATTTATGTGTGTAGATGTCAGGTGAAAAAGGATTAGGACACCCTCAAATCGTAAAGAAGGAGCCAATATCAAAGCCAATAGCTGAAATAGAGGCTCACAATGCAAGCAACCTCGATGAGGTGGTTATTGTTGAAAATGTAGTACCAGATCCAAAAATGGTGGAACTAACAGATATTGATTCGGACACTGAAGTTGGAGCTGATCAAGCATCAACGGAGGTGCATAATCTGAGGAACAAGGTTTGTTCTCTGAAAAAGCTGTGGAAATAGAAAAGTTGTTAAATAGTTAATTACGAAAAGCATTAATAGAAATAATGGAAGAACAAGATAAGCTTAAAATCCAAATTAATCAAATGGGAGCCAAAAGAAACAAGTCGAGTGCAGCTCCGAGCAAGAAAGGGAAAAGAAAGATGAAAGACCGCAATATAGGAAATTCCGATAACAACCAAGGGAACCTTAACCGAATAGAAAAATGTACAAACTGTAACAAGAAACATGAAGCCTTGTGCCGGAAAAGGGAAAATGTTTGCTATAATTGCGGACATGAGGGACATTTCTCTCTTCATTGTCTCAATCCAAAGCAAGGTGTCTATTTTATTTGTGGGATAGAAGGTCATCAGGCGAAAGGTTGTCCAAGATCATGAAAAAGGCGTAGTGAATAAGTAGTATAGGTACTATTTGAGTAGATATGTTTAATGTAATATGTGTGATAAGTATGTTTGTGTAATATAATATTCTCAACTTTTTTATAAGTCAAAGCCGTAAATCCTGACTTTTGTGGTCACAAAGGGATAGCAGTATGTTTTATGTTATGTAAAGTACTTTAAATTAATCGAATGAATATGAATCTATATTTGATTAAATAAATAAGTTTGATACGTGAAACTTATATAAAAAGGTTTAGAATGTAAAGAATAATTTATGGTCTTATTTAATCAGATAATGCCGCCAAGACGTCAAACTCAAAATCAAAAGGTAAAAGAATCTGTCAACAATGCTGGGAGACAACAACCAGACCCGATGTAAAACTTTGCAAACATGGTAGCTCAGGCTATGCAATAGGGAATGCCAGCCACAGGGAACCAATAGGATAATCGCTTGGCGAACTTCAAAAATTTTAAGGTTGTAGGACCGCCAGAATTTAAAGATACAATTGACCCTGTAGAAGCCCAAACTTGGGTTAAGGAAAATGAAAAAGAAATTGTGATAGCTAGGGTAGATGAGGGGCAAAAGACAGCTTTTTCCACCTACATGATGAAGGGGGAGGCGAATTTTTGGTGGGAGGCAAATCAAGCTAGGGCAGGAGAAGGTGTAGTTACTTGGGCTAGGTTCAAAACTTTATTTTTTGAGAACTATTTCTCGTCTAGTATGCAGGCTAGGATGGAGGTGAAGTTTCTGGAGTTAAAGTAGGAGAACATGACTGTTGCGGAGTATACCGCAAAGTTTAATGAGTTGGCTAGGTTCGATCCACATCAAGTTGATACGGAGGCTAGAAAGGCGAGAAGGTTTGAGCTAGGATTAAAACTCTGGCTCTATAACAAGATGGCAGTGTTTCAGATAAACACTTTTGCAGCACTCATAGAAAAAGCTATTATAACTTAAGAGGGGAGTGAGGCCATGTGCCTCTATAATAAGGAGAAAATTAGTAAAGGCAAGGTCGAGGGAGCTATGAAGGTGGAAACTAATATTGAGAGTAGGAGTGGAAATGGAAAAAGAAAAGGGAACAACTTTGGGAATATTAAGGTTAAGCAAGAAGGTGTGAAGAAGCAGGTAGTATAGTGTGGGAACTATGGAAAGAATCACTATGGGGAATGTCTGAAAGGTAAGTTTGTGTGTTACAAATGCGGGCAGGAGGGTCATATCTCTCCCAACTGCCCCAATCCAAGGATGAACAGTGGGTGTTTTCTGTGTGGGTCAATGGAGCATAAGGTGAAAGACTGTCCAAAAACGAGAATAGAGGTAGGGAGCGTAAATACTGGGCAAGGCAGCAGGACTCTGGCAATTACGGGACCAACGTCATCAAGCAAGCCGACAAAATCAACCGCAAGAGTCTTCAACATGACGGTCCAGGATACTGTGACAGCTGGTGATGGAACTCCAAGTATTATTCGTATAATTTTTATTTTCGTATACATGATTTCCTTATATATAGTAAATTATTTTATAAAGAAATTTTGAAGGAGGAATTTGAAGTTCTATTAGAAATCAAATTTCCGTTTAATCAGATAGACAAGTTTTACGTTGAATAGTTAATGATCGGTTCGATCGAATCTGATCGAGATCTACTTAAAATAACTGTGTATGCTATGTACCCTTATATGTGTAAGTGCTGAAACGGTGATTCAGGGGACGAAATCTTTATAAGGGAGGGTGAATGTAACAACCAGATATTTTCTATATAATTCAATCAGAAATTTTGCGTATAAATTTTTTTATTTATTTTAAAGGTGGGAATATATATAAGGTAAAGCTTATGTATTTGTGTGATAAATAAAAATTTATTTATTACATGAATTATTACAAATATTTTTTTTTAGAATTATTGATCATTATAAATTATGTTCTTATAATAATTAATTTTGTAGTAAAAATATTTTATTAATTAATTTCTATGAAAATATGAATATATATTATTTAAATAATATATAAAATAATTATTTGAATTATTATAACAATTATTTTATTATATGAATTTTATTTCAGATTATTAAGTTAAGTATTTTAACTTAATTAATAATGTTATATGTGACACCCCCAAAATAGGTATACAACACTCATTCTGAGTTGTCAATAACATGGTACAGAAACAACTTCAACTTTATTAATACAACATAAAAACTGTGAGTTTAAATACAAATATTATCTTCTAGACAATATCAACACTCAAATAAGTCCTCATTACAATTATAGGTACATTATTTTACAAAAATTGTGAGGACTACTAAAACGACTTCTATAACCATCATTCCACACCCCGACTAGTACTCGCTACATTCTCGCCTCCTGAGAAGAAAAATGGAACAAAAAGGAAAAGGGTGAGCTCAATATAGAACAAATTATCGTTAGTCTTCAACAGGAAAAAATCTGATAAAATACAATTGACAACAAGTTTTAGATCAATATTCGCAACGGAAATAATAATTCATAGAAGAGTTACGTAGAGAATGAAATCTACTATAATCTATGAATTTAAAAGTCCATCGTCATTATTTTATCCCCAGTAACATCAATCAATATTCTTCTTGAATCAAATATTCATCTTTGCACTACTGAGCCAAAGATATTCATCACCGGGTCATGTTCATCTCAACACTGCTCATCTTTTTGCACTACTGACCAAAAGATATTCATCGAAAATCATTAATCTTTGCACTAAAGGCCAAAGATATTCAAGAAATTATCATTTAGATCGAGGATGATGAAAATATTTTAAAGAAAACGAATCCAGTGAAACAAAAGAACAAATATTAAGGATTCGTACTTTAAACAATCCGAGTTCAAAAATACTTCATTAATAATCATAGTGAAGTAAAATTCAAGAATGATCAAAACATGAATACAATCAAAGTTAGTATCCATAATAGATATTTTGAACAAAAAAACCAAAATTTAATTTTTCTGTGAATAGTGTCGTATTCGTGAATAGTGTCGTATACGTGAATAGTAACCATGACACAAAAAGTTCTAAATTTGATTAAAAAGTTCACCAATATTTTGGCATAATGATATTGAAGAAAATAATATCATTTAAGAAGAAAATAACATCCCTTACCTCGAAAAGACAGTACTTCTGACTGGAATACTAGATATAGTGCTTAAGGGATCTTGCACCGTATAGAAACACTCAAAGTATCAAAATACTCACAAGAATACGCTTGATAATATAGAGAGAGAAAGAGAGAGAAAACTTCAGTTTCTGGTATGATTTTCAATTCTAACCTAAGCACCCTATTTATAGGAAATTGCTTAGAACACCAAAGTAGAAAATTTAATAAAATATTAATATATATATATATATATATTATAAATTCGTACACACACCTTCATTGATCCAAAATATCAGCCACGCATGTGCCAAACTTGCCAAAAACATTTTTCATATAAAAGTTATTTAAAACTCCAAAAAAAAAAATAATCAATTAATCCGGAACTTCAATAATTCATAATAAATAACCCTTTTGTCAGAAAAATTTGAACATTATGTTTTTTTCATAGGAAATTCAATTATCTACAACTTTGCAAAAGAAAGTTTTTCCAAATGCCAAATAGAAATTGACTGAAATCCACAAACGGTCGATTTTACAGGCTATAATCAAATTTCAGTCAAGAAATGGGGTCCGCGAACATGAAAAATATGTTTTAAATATTTTTAGTAACAAAAATACTCCTCCTCCTCATATACTCATATATCCCACATTCATTGTAAAAATATCATCATTATTATATTATTAAAATATAATAATATATTTAAATGAATTATTTATCAGAAAAGATAAAATATCAATTTTTCAACAATTGTCACTTTAAAATTTTTTTCATCTATATCCACATAAAATGAATATTTTCCTTATCATATAAATCAATAATTAATTATTCACAAATAATATTACAGAATCACAATACTGGCAACCAGACCGTTCCTAGGAAAGAGAGGGCTTTCCAATAAGGATTTCTCCTTACTAGTGCGCAATTAGGTGACCAAACCTATCCTTAGACAGAACTTTCTAGACATTGCCAATAATGTTATCTAATAATATTATTCAAATAATATGAATTATTGATCTGATAATGAAAATACTGTGTAGTGACAATTATTGAAACTACAATAATATAAAATTTCAACGTAGCAATTATTGAATCAATAAAATAAAATATTGAACAGTAACTACTGTAACAATTATTGAGTTGTTCTTTCTTACGTAGGAATCAATAATTGGTGCAATACCGTGTGCTACTGTGTTTTAACCACCGGGTATTTTAACAGTATTAACGGTAACAACTACGCCGTTATTTATAAACAACTTATACTTGTCATTTTCTTCATCGAATCGCTTTTCGTTATGGGGCCCACACAAGGCTGCGCCATCGTACGAATATTCCCCGACAACAATGAATATTTTATAACTACTTGCTTATTTGAAATATTTGCGCATTTTACCCATAACTAACCACATTAATCAAATCAACCCTTACTATTTCAAAATAATAAATAGAGAAAATTTAATTTCATTTATAATAAGTTGGGGTCTTACATTATATATGCAAGATAAATCAGATATGGAATCCAAACCCTAATTTTGGATTTTAAACTAGGAATGAGAATAATAATATTATAATAATTATATTTCAATGCTATAAATATGTACTGTAAGTGTAGACTGATAATGATCGGTCAATTAGGGTATATCATGCTAAAACCCTAGCGTTAATTCTTTAAACATTATTTTGAAACTCAATTATGAGTTCGAGACTGTTATGTAATTAAGTTATTATGATTAAGATTAAGTATTAGGGAATTTAATGTTAATTATGAAAATCTTAATTATTAGAAACCCTAATCTCTAAATTAGGAACCCTAACTTCGAAATTATAAACCCTAATTAGTAATGTGATAACCGGGATTTCGAATAATCCAAATTTTACGAATAAATTTTTTTTATTTAATATTAACATTGACCGTTAATATTGTACTGTGTATCTGTGATACGAGTCTCAGGAATTAGTCAATTTGTGTATTGACTGATAAATTAGAGTAGAGTTGTGCTTAACAGCTTTAGAAACCCTAACTCTAATTTCTGGATAGGGATTCAGTAGAAAATATAATTAAAATAATTATATTAATGAGAATGTGTGTGTACTGTATGTTGATAATGATCAATGATTGATCGGATAAGGTTTAAACTTAATAAACCCTAATAAGATATTAGAAACCCTAATCTCAGGATTAGAAACCCTAATGTACAGTTAAAAACCCAGGCATGGTCTGACAAGCGTTTTGATTGCCCAGATCTCCTTTTGAGTTTGTTGTTTGACCTATAAATTGATTGATAGTTATAGTGTTACATAATGACTACAAGATCCAAGTCTTAGATCAAGCAGAACCTGCAAGAACAGAAAGTTAAATCTGGTCAAAGTAAGGACTTTGAACACTGACTTTGTCAGTGTTCTTGATCCAAGAACACCTAAGGCTACAGAATGTGTCGCTAAAGGCCTATAGCGACGGTTTAATTAGTTTTTATTTTTTGATTTTCCAAAAATTATTTAAAAATAGAAATAAATTATAAAAATTATTAAAAATGGTTTTAAAAATTATTTTAAATTATAAAAAATAATTTTAGACCAATTGGAATATTTTTCTTTAATATTTATAATTATTTAAATATTAAAGGTATTTAATTTATTTAATTAGTATATTAAATAAATTGGAGAAAAATGATTTAATATTATGAAAAATCATTTTAAATAAGAATAATGTATTTAAAATATATTTTGAGTTATAAAATATAACTTTTAATATTTTTAGAGAATTTTCATTAATAATTTAATATTAATGATATTTAATTTATTTAATTTGTATATTAAATAAATTAGAGAAAAATGATTTTAATATTATAAAAATCATTTTAAATAAGGATAAAGTGTTAGAAAATATTTTGAATTATAAAATATAATTTTAAAATTTTTGGAGAATTTTCATTAATAAATTAATATTAATGATATTAGATTTATTTAATTATTATATTAAATAAATGAATTAAAATGATTTTATTAATTTAAAATTATTTAAAAATGAGAAAAATGATTTAAAAATATTTTAAGTTATAATTAATGACTTTTAATATTTTGGTAAATAATTTCATTAATATTTAGATATTAATGGTGATGATTTAAAAATAATTTTAATTACTTTAAAAATCATTTAAGTAGAATATTGTTGATTTAAAATATTTTAAGTTATTAAAAATAACTTTAATATTTTGACAAGTATGTAATTAATATTTTAATATTATTAATTATTAATAATGATAAGATTATTTGATAATTAAATCATTTAAAAATGATTTAAGTGTTTGAAAAATTATTATAAATTATAATAATTGCTTAGAAATTATTAATAGCTTCTGAAAAATATTATTAATGATATTTGACTTATCTAATATAATATTGAAGCTTAGAAATCGAATTTAATTGACAATAACTATGTTAATTGTCGGATAGGGTGACCAAAACACCGAGAATGGACCGAAGTCCAACCAGACTGAACTAGTTTGAATTGTTAAGTGTTTATATAGGTTATAAACACTAATGTGGCTATGTGGTAATGTGTCTAGGAGAAGTTTGACTGTGAATTACAGTGTTGTGTGTTATGAAATATTGTGCTAATTGTAAGACCGATATTATTGGTTATAGGTCTTACGAAAGCAGATAAGTTTATTGTGTAGCTGTAATCAGCGGAAGAAGAAAGTTCCCTAACTCAACCTTGAGTTATATTCATTCAATTATTATAGTGGTTAATTATTGCTAATTATACCACGTCCAGGGATTTATTGTTGATTATTCACAGTTAGTACATGTTTAATAATTCAAATTAAATTACTAATTCATAAAATATACGTTCGTAGAATAACTGTTGTTGGATATTCACATCTGTAGAAGCTAGTATTAATAGTACAGATAATTCTTGTTTATTGTCGAATTATGTTGAGAAATGTCTTAGCCAATTATTCTGGTTAGATAAACATTTGTTAGAACTTGATAGGTTCGAGAAGAGAAGTAAATAGAATTTGAAATCACAGTATTTCGTTGTTAAATCAAAATCTTGATTCTGAGACTGAGAAGAATAACCTTTTATATAAAGGGAATATTTTTTATCATATATTCGATCTTTGCGCGCGACTTAAGTATTATGCATAATATAAGGTACAAGGAGTTGGCCGGCTCTGAGTATTTGTAAAGGGGTATGATTTAATCTTTATGGTTATCTGATACACCTGAGTATATATCAAAGTAAATCTTTGATAGATACCCGAGAAGAGAAGTTCAAGATCCAACGGATCACTCAGCATAAATCTGAAAAACATTCCACTTTGCTATTTCGTAGAATTGATTCTTGATTATTCATTAGAATATCATAGAAACTTTGAAAGCGTTGTACTCTTTCATTATTGAATTATTGTGTTGTATAGAATACGAGAAGACTTGTTATTGAATAACGATTTGTTCAGCTATTTCAAAGTTCCCCGAACTTTGGATTCATTCTATCAAATAGATAGTCTGTTGTTTTGAATTCTTATACATTTATTGTATGTCTAAACTTGCGGGGCAAATTAGTTGCTCACCCTTGCTAAATAAAACTTTTCAGCTAGGGACGAAGTGGCAGGAGGTGCTGCGAAGGATAAAGGCAAAGTCATAGTTATTAATTAGTTATGATTAGCATATTTATTATGTTTTATTGTACACCCTTTTTGTATATCTAAGGGGTATGTTTGTAATGTTAAGGTTAGCGGACCTGGGATTAATGTATTAACAATGTATGTTAATGTGGTATGTATTACTATTCATATATAAATGGGTAGATAGATGCTATTATATTTTGGATCGTGAACACCAAACTCGGGGGTCAGGTAACCCAGATTTGGGGGCGTCACAGGTTGGTATCAAAGCTGTAGTGACCAAGGTGTCCCCAGTTGGTAGTAAAGCTGTAGGTTATAAACCTTAAGTGGGGTGGGGAAAACCCTAGGATTATAACCATAAGCGAGATAAAGAATGCTCACACAGGGTACTAAGTGAGGGATTGCTGAAGCGTATCGATGGTGAGATATGTGGACACATAGTGTGAGAAGTTTGTATTATTAAAGTACTAATCAAGTTGTTTAAACTGATTGTAGGATGTTAGGAGAAGATAAGATGAGTACGGAGATGCCAGTGTCTGCATTTGATGCCGATGGCCGAGGTGCCAAAGACAAAGTGAGTCAGTGGAAGAACTGGGGAAAGATGAACCTATGGTTAATCTCGGGAGTGATCATGATGATTATTCTGAGATGTATCTAAGTGGTGATGAGGAGGCGGAGTCTGAAGAAGTTAAGGTGGAGTTAAAGAATAAAATCAAAGTTGGAGAACAAGATCAGCTATCTGCAGAAGTCCAGGAACTCCAGAGTAAGGTATTTCTCTTGGAGGAGCTGTGGAAGACGGAGCGAGCACTACATGAAATGATTGAAGAACGGAATGAGCTAAAGGCGTAGGTGGACAGACTGAAGGCTGAAGGTGGTGGATCATCTAAAGGAACCAGCAAGAAGGACAAGAAGAAGAGAAAGAGGGAAAAAGACAGTGAAAATTCTAAAAATTCAAACCCGAAGAAGAGGCAAGCTTGCAGCAAGTGTGGAAAGACTCATGCGGGAGAATGCATGATGTGGAAGAACGTGTGCTTCAACTGTAAGCAGGAAGGACATATTTCTTTGCATTGTCGTAAGCCAAATTTGAGGAAGTGTTTCTCATGTGGTAGAGCGGGTCACGGATTCAAAAAGTGTCCCAACAAGAAGAAGACTGGTGAAAGGAGTGGTCGGTAGACAACTTAGATATATGTGATAGTATCTTTTGGTAGAAGCTTATGATATTAAGTGTTGTAATATCGAGAATGATGTTTAAACATATGTAAATATATATGTTTTATGAATGAAATCTTTATTTTCTATATGAATATAAGATTAAGATTAATTTGTGTGTTCTTAAAACTCATACTTATGGTAAGTTCATGACTCATGATTATATGAAATGTTTCTGAACCCCTCAGCGAATGGACACCAAAGGTCTGACTATGGTAAGTTCATAAACTCATATAATTGTGTCAAGTTTCTGAACTCATAAGCGTGGTAAGTTTGATGAACTGGGATTAGATATGTGAAAATGGAGAATGGAAAATTTTTCTGTAAAGTTGAAGAATTACAACTTTTTGTAAAGTTGAGTATGTTAATCCTAAAATTATTTTAAAAGGGATAGTAATATGTGTTAAGTACTATATTTACTATGTGCTATTTGAATAAATATGCGATTACATGAGAATTATGTGTTGAATTCTTATTATGTTAAGAATTTGTATAGAGAAAGTGAATTAATATAAGATTTTTATTTAAATCAGATCATGCCGCCTAGACGACAGAATCGAAATCAAAGAGAAGAGCAGTCGGTGAATAATGAAGGTGGTCAAGCTGACCCGAGGCAAAACTTTGCAAATATGATAGCCAAAGCTATGAAAAATAGAGCTCCAGCAAGAGGAAGAGCAAGGAATCAGCCAGCTGACAGATTGGCTAACTTCAAAGACTTAAAGTGGTAGGACCGCCAGAATTTAAGGGAACCATGGATCCGATTGAAGCCCAAACTTGGGTGAAGGAGATGGAGAAAGCATTTGTCATTGTGCGAGTGGCAGAAGAGCAAAAGATGGCTTTTTTAACTTATCTGATGAAGGGAGAAGCTAATTATTGGTGGGATACAAATTAAGCGCGAGCTGGTACAACTATAGTGACGTGGACAAGATTCAAGGAATTATTCTTTGAGAATTACTTCTCAACAAGTATGCAAGCATGAATGGAAGTCAAGTTTCTAGAACTAAAGTAGGAGAATATGTCTGTTTCTGAATAAGCTGCTAAATTCAATGAATTAGCGAGGTTTGCACCTCATCAGGTGGATACGAAATTACGAAAAGTGAGAAGGTTTGAGAATGGGTTGAAGCCGAGTATATACAACAAAGTAGCTGTGTTGCAGATCAATACTTTCGCGATTTTATTGGATAAAGCGTTAATTGCTGAAGGAGGGAGAAAAGATGCGTCTCGGTTTCATCAAGAGAAGAAGAAGAAGAAGACCAATGATGGTGGAAGTAGTGGTGGTAGTAATCCGAATAAGAGGAAGTGGAGTGAGAATACCCAATCAGGTAGTAAGATTGATGGGAATAAGAAAGGAGGAGAGCCTTGTGCGAACTGTGGGAAGAATCATCCAGGAGTATGTCTAAAATAGAAAGGAGTCTGCTATAACTGCGGGCAAGAGGGGCACATGTCACCCAATTGTCCCAGCCCGAAAAAGATTCAAGGTTGTTATGCGTGCGGATCGACTGATCATTTGGTTAGGAACTGTCCTAAGAAGAATGCGAAGAAGGAAAGTGCCAACAAGGGACCCGGTAGCGGAACCTTGGCAATTTGAGGGCCTGCACAGCTAGGAAGACCAACAGCCCGTACATTTAACATGACGGCGCTAGATGCAGTGGCTACTCAGGAAGTGGCAGGAGGTGCTGCAAAGGATAAAGGAAAAGGCATCGTGATAAATTAGTTAAGAACATTATTATTATGTTGTATTTGTGAACCCTTTTTGTATAACTAAGGGATATGTGTGTAATGTTAAGGTTAACATACATGGGACTTATGTATTAACAATCTATGTTAATGAGTTATGTATTCCTATTTCTGTATGAATGGGTAGTTAGATGTTATTATATTGTGGATCGTGAACACCAAACTCGGGGGCCAGGTAACCCGGATTTGGGGGTGTCACAGGTTGGAATTTGAAACACAAATTAATATTGTGTTGATAAAAATGAATTGATGATACAACTTTAAAATATTGTAGAGAATAAGAAAGCGGTGATTCCGAGGACGGAATCATTTTAAGGAGGGGTGAATGTGATAACCGGGATTTCGAATAATCCAAATTTTATAAATATTTTTTTTATTTAATATTGACATTGACTGTTAATATTGTACTGTGTATTTGTGATACGAGTCTCGGAAATTAGTCAATTTGTGTATTGACTGATAAATTAGAGTAGAGTTATGCTTAACAGCTTTAGAAACCCTAACTTTAATTTCAGGACAGGGATTCAGTAGAAAATATATTTAAAATAATTATATTAATGAGAATGTGTTTGTACTGTATGTTGATAATGATCAATGATTGATCGGATAAGGTTTAAACTTAATAAACCCTAATAAGAGATTAGAAACCCTAATCTCAGGATTAGAAACCCTAATGTACAGTTAAAAACCCAGGCATGGTCTGACAAGCATTTTGATTGCCCAGATCTCCTTGTGTGTTTGTTGTTTGACCTATAAATTGATTGATAGTTATAGTATTATATAATGACTACAAGATCCAAGTCTTAGATCGAGCAGAACCTGCAAGAACAGAAAGTTAAATCTGGTCAAAGTAAGGACCTTGAACACTGACTTTGTTAGTGTTCTTGTGCCAAGAACACTTAAGGCTACAGAATGTGTCGCTAAAGGCCTATAAATGATTTTGGCTTAATTAGTTTTTATTTTACGATTTTCAAAATTATTTAAAAATAGAAATAAATTATAAAAATTATTAAAAATGGTTTTAAAATTATTTTAAATTATAAAAATAATTTTGACCAATTGGAATATTTTTCTTAAATATTTATAATTATTTAAATATTCAATGTATTTAATTTATTTAATTATTATATTAAATAAATTGGAGAAAAATGATTTAATATTATGAAATAATGTATTTAAAAATATTTTGAGTAATAAAATATAACTTTTAATATTTTTAGAGAATTTTCATTAATAATTTAATATTAATGATATTTAATTTTATATTAAATAAATTAGAGAAAACTAATTTTAATATTATAAAATCATTTTAAATAAGGATAAAGTGTTAGAAAATATTTTGAATTATAAAATATAATTTTCATTATTTTTGGCTAATTTTCATTAATAAATTAATATTAATGATATTAGATTTATTTAATTATTATATTAAATAAATGAATTAAAAATGATTTTATTGATTTAAAAGTCATTTAAAAATGAGAAAATGATTTAAAAAGATTTTAAGTTATAATTAATGACTTTTAATATTTTGGTAAATAATTTAATTAATATTTAGATATTAATGGTGATGATTTAAAATGATTTTAATTACTTTAAAAATCATTTAAGTAGAATATTGTTGATTTAAAAATATTTAAAGTTATTAAAATAACTTTAATATTTTGACAAGTATGTCATTAATATTTTAATATTATTAATTATTAATGATGATAAGATTATTTGATAATTAAATCATTTAAAAATGATTTAAGTGTTTGACAAAATATTATAAATTATAATAATTTCTTAGAAATTATTACAAGCTTTCGAAAAATATTATTAATGATATTTGACTTATCTAATATAATATTGAAGCTTAGAAATCAAATTTAATTGACAATAACTATGTTAATTGTCGGATAGGGTGACCAGAACACCGAGAATGGACCGAAGTCCAACCAGACTGAACTAGTTTGAATTGTTAAGTGTTTATATAGGTTATAAACACTGATGTGGCTATGTGGTAATGTGTCTAGGAGAAGTTTGACTATGAATTACAGTGTTGTGTGTTATGAAATATTGTGCTAATTGTGAGACCGATAATATTGGTTATAAGTCTTACGAAAGTAGATAACTTTATTG
This sequence comes from Panax quinquefolius, assembly GCA_020205615.1. NCBI lineage: Eukaryota > Viridiplantae > Streptophyta > Magnoliopsida > Apiales > Araliaceae > Panax > Panax quinquefolius. The sequence continues at coordinate 104,440,130 of CM035152.1, forward strand.
TGTAGCTGTAATCAGCGGAAGAGGCAAGTTCCCAAACTCAGCCTTGAGTTATATTCATTCAATTTTTATAGTGGTTAATTATTGCTAATTATACCACGTCCAGGGATTTATTGTTGATTATTCGCAGTTAGTACATGTAAAATATACGTTCGTAGAATAACTGTTGTTGGATATTCATATCTGTAGAAGCTAGTATTGACAGTACAGATAATTCCTATTTATTATCGAATTATGTTGAGAAATGTCTTAGCCAATTATTCTGGTTAGACAAACATTTGTTAGAACTTGATAGGTTCGAGAAGAGAAGAGAAGAGAAGTAAATAGAATTTGAAATCACAGTATTTTGTTGTTAAATCAAAATCTTGATTCTGAGACTGAGAAGAGCAACCTTTTATATAATGGGAATATTTTTGATCGTATATTCGATCTTTGCGCCTGACTTAAGTATTATGCATAATATAGGGTACAAGGAGTTGGTCGTCTCTGAGTACTTGTAGAGGGGTATGATTTAATCTTTATGGTTATCTGATACACCTGAGTATATATCAAAGTAAATCTTTGATAGATACCCGAGAAGAGAAGTTCAAGATCCAACGGATCATTCAGCATAAATCTGGAAAACATTCCATTTTGCTATTTCATAGAATTGATTCTTGATTATTCATTAGAATATCTTAGAAACTTTGAAAGCGTTGTACTCTTTCATTATTGAATTATTGTGTTGTATAGAATACGAGAAGACTTGTTATTGAATAACGATTTGTTCAGCTATTTCAACGTTCCCCGAACTTTGGATTCATTCTATCAAATAGATAGTCTATTATTTTGAATTTTTATACATTTATTGTATGTCTTAACTTACAAGGCAAATCAGTTGCTCACCCTTGCTAAATAAAACTTTTCAGCTAGGGACGAAGTGGCAGGAGGTGCTGCGAAGGATAAAGGCAAAGGCATAGTTATTAATTAGTTATGATTAGCATATTTATTATGTTGTATTGTAAACCCTTTTTGTATATCTAAGGGGTATGTTTGTAATGTTAAGGTTAGCTGACCTAGGATTAATGTATTAACAATTTATGTTAATGTGGTATGTATTACTATTCCTATATGAATGGTTATTTAGATGCTATTATATTTTGGATCATGAACACCAAACTCGGGGGTCAGGTAACCCAGATTTGAGGGCGTCACAAGTAATTAGAAACACTAATTACTAAACTAGAACCCTAACCGCTAAAGTCTGAAGCTTAATGTTAATTAGGGAAACCCTAATTATTACTTAGAAAACCCTAATTACTAATTAAAATCCTAATTGTCAAATTAGGAATCCTAAATACTAATTTATGAACCTTAATTGCTATTTTAACAATCTTAATTAAAATTTATAAATCTTAAATCTAATTTTTATGTTCTATGTAATTAGAAACTAAATGTAATTATGAAACCCTAATTGTCTATTTTTAGAAACTAAATTTTACATTTTTGACCTACATAGAAATCCTAGAAAAAATTAAAATTTATGGAACCTTAGGGTTAAACCCTAAGGGTTTGCCAAGATTACTTTTATGCCATTAAAATCATAAGGTAAATGACCAAATTACCCTTATTGCATTATTAAAGGAAACTTGTAGATCTTAGCCTATGTGTAGTTGCTTAACCACTCTAACCTAGCCATGTGCCTACATATTACACATATCAGCAACAACATCTCAGCCAAATGCATTGCACCACATTATTTATAAGATCAAAGAGAGAGAAAAGTCACTTATTAAGCCATTTGTTCAACTTACTCTCAACCAAACCTCTCTCTCTCTCCAAACCCACAAAATCATAAGGCATTTCAGTTCCAAAATCAAGCCCTACTATCAACCATAACATATCATAAGCATATAATCAAGATTTGTTCGTAGTGAGGTATAAAACCTAAACCAAATCTGATCTTTGATCCTCTATTATATGTTAAGTTTTTTGTGTTAAACATGTTATTTATAGTGTAAATAGATGATATGGGTTGATAGATGTTAGATCCATAACATCTATAGGCTCGGATTTGATGTTTTCAAAAATCTGGAAAACTGGGAAATATGGTATGACAACCTAATGACAGGTCCCATAGATAGTTTGTTATGTGTTCTGTGTTTTAAATGATTAAAGTTGTATTATGACATGAGATCTGTATTCTGGAACTTGAATCAAGGTCATAGCATGAACAGATTTCAATATGTAGGTGGTCAAACCCCGTTGACCGACCATGACTGGAAAAAATCTGGGTAACCCAGATCTTGCCCACACTACAAAAAAATGGGCCTTCAACAACAACCAATTTTCGTTGCTAAAGGTGACAATTTTCGTTGCAAAAGGGTTTTGTAACGATTTTCTTTGTCGTTAACGTCTTTAGTTCTTGAATGAGCGTTGCTAATTGTTCCGCAACGAACATTTTTTTTTCATTGCCAAAAGTACTACATTTTGCAACAAAATTTGGCTTTCATACAGAGACATCGATCCTTTAGCAACAAAATGTATTGTTGCAGAATAATTAAATTGTGTTGCTAAAAACTCCATTTCGTTCCAAAAGCCTACTAATTGGCAACGAAATGAACTCTCTTTTTTGCAACGACCATGCATTTTCGTTGCAATTGACACCATTTTCCAACGACATTTTTCGTTGCAGTAAATTATGAAAATTGTTGCCTAAGCTTGCTTTCGTTGCGGAATGTAAACTTTTTAGCAACGATTTAAGTTGCTGATTATATTATTTGGCAATGACATTATGCTGAATCATCAACGAAAATCTTTGTTGCTGGTTATTTTTCAATAGCAACGAAAGTCGTCGATTAGCAACGACATTATATGTTTCCATTTCTTTATATGCACAACGAAAGTTAATATGATTTGCAACGATAAAAAATGTTACCTTTTATGTTAGTATTAGCAACAATATCTTCTCTGTTGTTATTAGGTTACTTTTTCGTTGACAAATATTATATTTTTAATGTCATTAGCAACGAAATTTTATTGCTAAATGTATAAAAAATTGTTGCTATATTAAAACTTGTTCAATGCTTTGGTAACGAATTATATTGTTGCCAAATAAAAATTTGACATTCTTTTTGTGTACCTGTCTGGCTCAATGTCCCCATAGCAAATAATGGCAAAAATACAAAAAACTAAAATATTATTAACTTAATAAAATCATCCACTACATAGTCATTCATTATCTTTACAATTAACCATCTAAAGCTACCACAGTTCTTCAATCAAAGTATATATCTACATATATAGAGAAAGTAATTGCTGAGGTTGATAATGACCGTAGTTGGGAGTTGAAAGTAATTGCTGAGGTTGTATAGTTGTTGTGCAATATAGTTGCTATTTTAGTTGATCAGATGCAATTGAAAAGTTGTTTTAGCTAGCCATTGATCAAGCTATTTAAATGTTGCAATGGATGAACTCTTCATCTGTAATTGCTGACAATATAGTTGAAGTAATGTCTTCTGAATATAAACAAAAAACTTCAAGGTCAAGAAAAAAGGATAACCAATTAAAAATACGTTAATCGTTGCTATCAAAGGATCCAATAACTTACCCTCTCCACAGTTATGTATTGGCCTTCCAGAACTGATTGATTTAGGTGCTTAATGCAATGGTTGGCATCCTCAACATTGTTCATTGTTATAAAAGCAAAACCACGAGAGATGCGTGAACGAGGCTCCACAACAAGAAAACATTAAGCCACCTGAAGATAAAAAGGATAATTAATTTGAATATTACTGATGTAAACATGACAAGAAAATCCAAGAGAGAGTTACAGAACGATCACAAAAGTTTCCAAGATAAGAGGCAAAAAATAAACACCATTGTATAAGGCATTTCACCCAGAACATAAATTAAGAAAATTTGTTTATCTTTTGCAGGAAGTTGTATTTTAGGAAGATGAATTATGCAATAATTTTTGCATACAAGATATTAATGTTTTACAGGAAGTCATCCGTATATAAGCAAGACAATGACACGGTGCACCATAATTCTACCATAACACATCCCACATTCAGGTATCAAGTAGATTAACAAACCTTTCCCTCCTTAATGAAATGATCTTCAAGATCTCTCTCTGTGACCCTTGTAGATAATCTAGTCACATAAAGTGTATTTCCAGGGTTTATAATCTCACCTGGCCTGCCAAATTAATTAAAGCTTGAGACAAGAATAATAAAAATACTAGAATACCAAGGAAGTCAAGAAAGAAAAACGAAATCACAACAAACCTTCAACGACCTCTAGATGCTGATCTAGATCTGGATCTGGACTTGTCCCTTGGTCTAGACCATGATCGAGACCTAAAGCGAGACCTAGACTTGGACCTTGACATGTATTATGCTCCATAAGGAGGAGGAGGAGACCTTAAATACCTGATATATCCAGATATAAACATCAAAAATTAAAGTCGAAAAGAATGAAAAATTCAAAGTTCAACATCAATACGGAATATATAAAGTATTTCATGGAAAATCTTTTTAACATTTTCCTTTGTAAGAAGTGGCACCCATGTTGGTCCTTTGCCATAAGATAAATAGTAAGAGATAAATAGCCAAACCAGAAAACCACCAAGATTTTTTTGTAAAGATACATCATCCACTTCAAGTTCAAACTTTAAACCCATAATAGTACTATGTTTTAAAACAAAATGTAATTAGAGGCTTATAAATGACAAACAATAACTAATGGAACCTGTATAGGCAATAAATTAATAGCCAAAGGCACTAACTAAATTGATATTCTTCATCAGAATGGTAGTACCATTGGTGTAGGCATGCCACTAGGTTGACAAGCCAAAGCAAGAAGATAGCAGTATCCTGCTGCAATCTGTACCACCGGTATATTCTCTAGTGCCCCCAACAAAGGATGGGGCTTCAGAACATTTGGCTTTGTGTGGTGACCAAGTTTGCTTTCGTTCCCCTAAGAAAATGTATAAACCTTCCTTATCTTGACAATACAAAGAAAGGAAGAAATTTCCAATTCTGACAGCACCACAAATATATGTTTTAGAGATTCGACCAAATTGGGGGTACTTATCGATTTACTTCCTTGAACCCCATATTCACTTTCCCCAAATGCATTTCTTCCGAAGGCATAGACTGACCGGCGTCCGCTTATCATGATTGTCCTTCCAAATTTCAAAGAAGACTTGAATTATACGAATGCCTTAAAGAGATCTGCAACATAATAACCAAATTTTAAAAGACTTAGCAATTAACAACAACATAAGGAATTGAACAGATGAGTATTTAACTACATTATGTAGCCTAAATATTACAAAAGACTCAGTCATAGCAAATTAAATCAAGTGTCAAAACATCAGTCAACTATATATTACAAAAACATGAATGATAGAATGATCCTCATTCCTTAGATCAACAACAATAATAGAACTGAGCCAACATCAATCAACATCATGCAGCCAAATGAGTCAAGCCCAAACAGCAACAGCCAACAAGTTTAAATCCAAAAATAATTCTTGCATTATTTGCCAAACTGTAATGAATAAAAAGAAAGAAATTAATAATGTGAGTTATATTTGCCAAACTACTTGAATAGTTGAATGATCCAAACCCAAAAATAGTTCACACTATGTTTTTAAAGCAAGAAAGACATGAGGATGCAATAAATTTCTCAAGTCAGCAGAATGTAAGGTGGCTCTTCTTGCTATTTATTTTTTGTGTATAAATTATGCTCATTTTAAAAGGTAAAGGTGACATCAATGGTTGCAGAAAATATAGTGAAAAAAAGTAGAGTAAAGATGTGAGATCCCGAATTTTATGAAATAAAAGTATTCAATTTCTCTATTTTGGTAAATAGTTAAATTGATAAAAGTTTAAAGTTAAGGGTGATATTTGAAAATTTTGCAAAGTAAGCAAGTTGATATAAATTATTCATTGTGTCGGAGAATATTCTATTTGTCGGGGAATATTCGTTTTAACAGGGAATATTCGTACGATGACACAATCATTGGTGGACCCCACAACGAAAGTATTGTCATAGTTAGAAAATGACAGAATTATCTTTTTATAAAAATAACGACGAAAGTGTTACCGTTAAAACTGTTGAACTACCCGGTAGTAAAAGTATAGTAATGGCATTAGTTGCGTAGTAGTAGCGGTGCATTTGATTATTGATGTTTACGTGAGAAGTCACTCGATTATAATCAATTATTACTTCATGAATTATTCTTTGCATCATATCTCTCGTATTATTGATTCAATTATTATCACAAAGATCATCTCAGATAATATGATATATTATTAAATAAATAATTGAGACGACAAAGTTATTCATATTATTAATTGCAATATTGACAATGTCTAGAAGTTCTGTCAATGAGAGATTAGATAATCTAATTGCGCGCCAATAGGGAGAAATCCTTATTGGAAAGCCCCCTCTTTCCTGGGAATGACCTGGTTGTTAAATATTGTGAGTTATAATATTAATGATGAATAAGTTTGTGTGATTAAAGATGAAATTGATAATTCCATTGTGTGGAAATTATTAGTATTAGTGGAAATAGACATTTATTAATGTCTGGAGGTTATATTGACCAATCGAGTAATTAACCGAATAAATGATCAATTAATTATTATTAATTCATATGCTTATAACTATGTGTTCACATGTGTGTACTATTGATTCACATGATTTACTATTAGGGGAGTTGGTGCAAGATTGATAATACTTGCACTACAAAAAAATGGGCCTTTAGCAACGATTTTTCAGGCAACGACTTTATAAATCGTTGTTAAAAGTATAAGTTTTGCAGCAAAATTTGTCCTTTGTTGCAGATGTCGTTACAAAATTTAGTTGCTAATTCATTGGCGGGAAAAAATTTCGTTAGAAATTCGTTGCAAAATTTTTGGCCACTTGATTTTCCATCATCGTGGGCAACGAAAGTTTTTTTGTTGCTAAAAATGGGGCTTTAGCAACGATTTTTCAAGCAACGACTTATAAATTCGTTGCTAAAAGTGTATGTTTAACAACGAAACTTGTCCTTCGTTGCAGATTATGTCAGGCTTTCACTTTTTGCAACGAAATTCATAAGTCGTTGCAAAATTTAGAAATAAAATTCATTAGAAATTCCTTGCAAAATTTTTAACCACTTGATTTCTCCTCATCGTGGGCAACAAAAGTTTTTGTTGCTATATTTCGTTGCCTAATGTGGACCACATTCATTGGCAATAATTTTTATTTTCGTTGCATATTTTATACAACTTTTTGCAACGACTATTAAAATGTTGCCTTAAATTAAGATAATCCCAATACGTATGTTTTTGTAAGACCATATTCGGTATTTGGAGAATTGTCAAAAAATATTCGTATTTAGTATTTATAAATTATGTCCAAATGCGGAACATATTCGTTTCCATTTTTTATTCGAATAAACAAATTATTCAAATATCTGAATTCGAATATCAATCAACTAGTAAACAATTTATTCAATTTATTTATAAAAAGTAAATAAAAATATTGACCAATTACTAACAAATCACAACCATTTAAAGTTGTAAAATACATATCATAAATGGGAGACATCAAATACATCATCATTCATAATTGATCATAAAAATCAATTAAAATTTACTAATATAAATTGTACATATATATAAATTGTACTTATAAGTTGTTCCGTATTATTTAATTTATTTTTTGCTAAATTTAAATGTATATAAAAGAAAAGAGATATATATACTTAGGGGTATTCCCCAGATCGATACAAAATGTCAAGAAAGGGAACTCAATATGACAAACAGCGAAACTCAGATTCTAAGACAATATAAGAGCATAAGGAAAAAACAGATCAAATGAGAACTGTATTGGACTTCAAGAACACTGCAGAGCATCCGACCAACAAAATAATAAACAGACGGAATGCTGGCAGTGGATATTGGCCCGTTATTTTTGCTGATGTGGCTCGTTATTGCTGACGTGGAGGAGAGAAATGTATGTCTTAAAAATTTTCGTAAAGAAAATGTTGCTCACAAGTATCGAACTCCAGACCTCTCCAAACTAGAAACCTTATATTCTAACAAAAGTCACTAGACGAACTACCTGTTATGCTAAAATTTATGTAACACTAATATTTAAACCACCTAACATCGTTTCTATGCATGTGAAGATGATATAATACACTTTTTGGTCACTGTACTAGGAATTGTAATAATAATAATTATTATTATTATTATTATTGTAATAATAATAATAAATTTTAAATAATTAAAATAATAATTAAAATTTTAAATAATAATAAAATTATTATTATTATTATTATAATCTTAATCTCGCTATGCCCAAGATTAAGATCGAACAAAAATACAAAAGATGATATATTGAGATATAAATTTCAACATAGATTTGTCAGCCATGAAATAAGTCATGCTGCTGCATTCCTGGATTTACCAATGTTAGAAATTAAAAAGTGTTCACAAGACAAAAGTGTTTACTAATGCGATAATTAAAATTTTAAATAATAATAATTATTATTATTTTAATTATTTGAATTATTATTTATTTAATTATTATTATTAATGTTATTATTATAATTATTATTATTATAATTATTATTATTTTAATTATTACAATTATTATTATTATTACAATTATTAGTATTATAATAATAATAATAATAATAATTGTAATAATAATAATAATAATTGTAATTATTATAATAATAATAATTAAAATAATAATAATAATTAAAATTAAAATAAGAGTGATCCAAATAAATTATCATATTAAATGTCAATGTATATGAATATATGAATTGAAAAAAATTAAAAGGATTCACACATCATTATTCTATCTTATCCATTAGAGTTTAATTATAATATGACTTTATTATGAAATTTAATGATAAATATATTGTTTTCAAAAAAAAAACTAATTGTAATTGTAGTGACTATTTTTAATCATTGAACTCGCAAATCTTTCTATTATAAATATTTGTTATTAGCTAATGTACTAATCTTTGTAATTTATTAGATCGATTCTTATACTTACCCATGAGTTTTTTTAAATTTAAATTTAATTTGATCAAGTCCTATAACAATAAAAGAAAATCATCAAAATATTAAATTTTATTCTAAAAGCATTGATACTCACGTGACTAGTAAAAAAACAAAATAAATTTTAATTCAATGGTTAAAAAACTTTGAATGTAATTTTATATTTAGTGTATTTAATTTGTAACTACTTTATATTATTTTAGGGTATTTTAATTATTATTATTATTATTATTTTAAATATTTTAAATTTATTATTATTAATACAATAATAATTATTACAATTATTTTTATTATTACAATTCCTAGTACAGTGGCCAAAAAGTGTATTATCTCATCTTCACATGCATAGAAACGATGCTAGGTTGTTTAAATATTAGTGTTACATAAATTTTAGCATGATAAGTAGTTGGTCAAGTGGCTTTTGTTGGAATATAAGGTTTCTAGTGTGGAGAGGTGTAGAGTTCAACACTCATGAGCAACATTCTCTTTAAATAATTTTTAAGCATGGCAAGCCCAGCTCCACGTTAGCAAAAATATGCACCATTCCATCAAATAATGATCATTTTGTAATTTTTGAGAGAACAGTTATTCGATTGTAACAAAAAACTTTCGGTAACCACAATAAAAATCGGACCCTAGTACAGTGACCAAAAAGTGTATTATCCCAACAATAAATAATGAAGAAACAAATTATGATAGACAGTCATTTTTATTTTTATTTTTGCAAGTACACTGCCAAAATAATAAGTCATTTCAGACTAATTGTTTTACATTTGTTTAAACTCTAAATGTGTCTAAATAATTCAGACAAAAAAATGTGGCTAAATTAGTAAGAAGTAGTGTTAAATGATGGTTTTACTTGCATTTTCTCAGCTAAATTTTGTTATGTATAGATTGTGTTTGATTTTTCTTTAATAAATTAGTAACTAATTTAATGAAAGTTGTTATAATCTTTTGTTTTAATTTTATGGACCGATAAGATGTTATTAATATTTTTTAGTTTTTTTTCCTAAAATTATATTACTAATAACATACTTCATTAAAAATTGTTCAAAATTAAAGTTTATATGTTTGTTTGAGTCATAATTGAATTCTACTTGTTTGTTTTATTATTTATTTAAGTATATGCATATGTGTGCTCACTACAAGAAATTGGGGCTCTTGCGAAAGAAATTTTGTGAGTGAATTATTTCCTTCTCAAATAAGCCTTTTTTGTGAGGGACTAATGAAGAAAATTTTTATTTATGAAATAAATTTTATTCACAATATGTATGAAATAATAAATCTCCAAATGAGGAGTAATTTTTAGATAATTTATAATATATCTTTATTTCAAATTATACGAAATCTATTGACTTTTGAATAATTAAGCTCAAGCATGTATAATATATCTCTATTCCAAATTATAATATTATTAATGACTTTTGACGATTGATATGAGATATTTTAAAACTTTAATCAAAAATTATTTTTTAAATTTTTGAAAATAATAAATCTCCAAATGAGGAGTAATTTTTAGATAACTTATAATATATTTTATTCCAAATTATACGATTATTATTGATTTTTGACAATTGATTTGAGATATTTTAAAATTTTAATTTAAAATTTATAAAAATATTAAATTCCTAAATGAGGAGTATATAGCCCTAGAGTAAATATAAGGAAGTATATAACATTATGTTGGAGCTTCAGAATCAATTGGATTGCAAATTATGTAACTTGACTATATGTAAAAAGTATAAAACTAATTATACCCAAAAATATAGCGTAACTCATTATATTGTAAAAATTTATTTGCAGATAAATTATAAAATATAAAAATTTATATTTACTTTCTAAAAATTAATTTATCACAAATAATTTTTAGACAATTGTTGATTTTATAATTTCAATAATATTGTAATGCATATTATTTATATATATATATATATATATCATTAAATATTGTTTGATTTTCTACATCTACACTCATAATTTCATTTATTAATGTTTTACATCATTATATAATTATTCATAAACTCTATGAATAATTTTGATTTTTTTTAAAAAAGAGTTCTATTTAAATTTGTGAATATTAAAATTAGAATCTATATCCCTAAAAATAATTATATTAGTATAATAGATTGGTATGATTAAAATAGTTTATCTAAAAAACAAGAGCAGGCGGTCAGGAGTGATCGATCTCCTGAGTTATCTTTTCTCAAATTATTTTTTCCTATACCTAATTTCCAAAATCATCTCCCCCTATCACTATACCAAACATCTCCCCCAAATTAGTATATCTCTGAAGTGGAGAAATTGAGAAAGAGTTGGAAACGTGAAAACCTAGAAGCAAGGAGAAAACAAAGCACATGGGTAATCTCTACCTCCACGAATATGGTAGTGAAATATTTGGACCCATACTTGTAGCCTCTGTTTCTAGGGGTAGCTTTCAATTTCTCCTCCAACATCTTTTTCTTAAGGGTTTAACATTTCAAGATTTGTATGAAATCGACTATATGAAGGAGTTCCATCGATTCCATGTAGTATTTTTAGTAAAATATATACTCTTGTATTATGCAAATTGTTCCTACTTACCACCAATATTTGTCTTCATTTACCCAATTTCACACTTCCCTCTCCTCCACCAACTTCCTATTATGAATATAATAGTTTCATAACTTAATTTTGATGTGAATATTGTTTCAATTTTTGGTGTTACAATTGTTACTTATTTTGCCTAACATTATGTACTTTTAACTATTTGATATAATGCCAAAGAGTATTCTTTCGTATAGTTACAAGTAGATTATTTTATTGATACTTAAAATTTTAAACCAACTTCCCTAAATCTTTAATAGTGTAGTACAATTGTTAATAATTTAAACAATCCAAAAACAATAAAATCACTCCCCTAACCCAAAGAATAAGTATCTAATATCAATTACAGCAACATGAATGATTTGGGTCAAAGTTTTGCTTGTTCATGTAATTGCATATAGTCAAAGTTATGTCAAATACAATTTTTAAGTCATATTCAACACATCTCTGAATAGTTCACATTTAGTATGGTTTATCTAGTAGGATTCATTGATTATGTGCTATATATTTGTTCATATGTATAACATATGCTCTCTGATTTTTGAGTTTGGTGGGACCTATTATAACTGTTTGTTTGAGATTAAATTACATGATGGTAATTGCTTGATGCATGTCTTGGTGGTTATCTTGGTAGAGATCATTTATTTAGTTGTTTCACTGTAGAAATGGACCCCGGGAATGTAAGGGAGATGTTGATTTTTAAGTAATGTTTGGCCTCAAATGTATTTGTAGTGCTTTCTCTTGGTTGCATTAAATGGTGGTGTTGGTCTGGTTATCTTAATTTAGTATTGAATACGCCGAGTGTTTTGATGTTGATCAACGTTTTTAGTGGAATACATTGTGGGTCGCTGGAATATTTAAGGTAAAAGGTGAAAAATATCGTAGCATTAAAACACTAGCAAAATAAGAAATAACTCTGCCAATAATAGCTAACACAATGGGCCTCTAAACCAAAACCATACAAACCTCTTACCTTCAAACTAATTTCTGGGTGCAGAGGAGCTGGGTCTCTTCAATGCTTTCAATGAAGAGAAATAAATGAAATTAGTTGAGAAACTACAAAACACAAAGAGAGGGAGAAAGAGAGTAATAAAACAAAAGGGTCAATAATATATATACATTTATTATTATTTGTGTGTGTGTGCCATGACTGTGGGTTTTGTTTTTTAATAATCTAACTTAGAAAATAATTTCTACAAAATCCTAAATGAAACATGAGGTTTGATCATGTCACAGGTAAGGGTTGGATGAACAACCCACCGCCAACTTATAGCAATAACTTAGGTTACGTGAATCAACTCTATGATCTTTATCTTTCTACCTCCAAACTTCTGAGTATATAACATTTACACTATAAGTTTCATTACAACTGGTTTTGACTTTTGATTATCTTCAATGCAGGAAAATCTGCAATAAAAGGTTCTTCATTTACCTTAAAAAGCTTGACTTAAAAAAGGACTTTTTTTATTGTTTAGCTGCTTCTTTACTTCTAATTCTGGAGCTTAAACAGACTCACCTCCATCTATATCGGTTGCACTTCACTCGTTCATGTCTGTGGGAATACTAAAAACCTCTCTAGCAGCTTCAATGCTTTAATTCTATTTTATTGCAGTTTGTTGAGGATTGTTTATTTTGTAGTGAGGCGAATATGTGTTGGACCTATGATGTCTAGTTCATAGATGTTTTCTAAATCTACTTTTTTCCCCTTTCTTGCTTCCTATGTAGAGAAAATAGGCTTCAGATTAGATTAAATTTGAACTTTTATGCGTTTTATGGTGATTCAACAGGCTCTTCAAGATGAGGTTGTGAAAGCAAAGAGAGTCATTGGTAAATGAAGTTGTGATCCTTAGAATAGAATTGCAACAAGAGAAGATCGGGATCGACAATTATCAGAAGTACAGGCTTTAACTGCTGATCTAGCCAAGTACAAAGAAAGTACTAAAAGATCAGTGGCATAGTTAGATAATTTGACTATAAAGTCAAACACTTCGGAAGTTAGTTGCATTACTTTTTTTAAAAAAATTAACTTACTTTCCCTCATCGTCGACATTTGACATTGCGTTTCCTTTGCATGAGAGATGTTTTTCTCAAGTAGAGGGAATTCGTATATTGCAGCATCAGCTAGCTGCAGCAAATGAGAAACTAAAGGTTGAAAAAAGTTGCTTTTTTTTTTTTTTTATTATAGTATCATTCTTTATTTCTTTTTGTAATGTGTGCTTTTATGTGACAATTTATAACCCTCAATGCTTATTAATTTTTTTTTATGGTTGATTTATCCACATCTGAAATAAGGACTGAATTTGAAGAGCAAAAGCGAGTTGTGAGTGAATTACAGGAGCGACTTGGGGATGCTATCAAATTACTGAGGGAGAAAAGTTGAGGTAGAAACTTCATAATACAATTTTAGTAAGGTTTATTTTCTCTTGTTGGTTGGACCATGCTTATTTACTTTACTGGTACTAATTATTTCCTACTGCAGGAACTGAAAGGGAATATTCGTGTATTCTGTAGAGTTCGGCCTTTGTTGCCTGATGGTTGTCATGAAACAGAATCTATTGTTTCTTTTCCTACCTCAGGAGAATCACTTGGTCGAGGCTTTTAGTTAATACAAAGCGGTACGGGTTCCAGTTATTTATTTTGTCATTAGGATAAACTGTTTTATGCCAATCATCTTTTGGCAAGGTTAACATGAATCCAAATTGAACTTTAAAATCCAAGGTTAAGAAACTTTGCTCCCTTCAAATTACATGTGATGTCCCTTTAATCCACGAGGTTTCAATTTGCAAAGACACATTGCGTGTAAACTTGAACAACAGAAAATATATTTTATCAAAATTTTGTAATCTTTAGTTTATTGTCATCAATGAAGTACTTAAAATTGTCCAGTTTGCATAATAATGGCATATTTATAAGCAATTTTTTTACACATCTATAAATTGTCAACATGGCAGAGGTATCCTTTTACATTTGATAAGGTATTTTCTCATGAGGCCTCTCAACAGTATGTTTTTGTAGAAATATCACAGGTACGTACTAAAGCTTAATTAGAAAACTGAAAATTAATTTTAATTTCAATGAGTTTTTTTTTTTGGTTTGGCTCTCAAAGTTTGTAGAATGACCAACTTTGAGGAACACATAACTTCTCCTGTCATCATGTATAGAGTAATTTTACTTGCATTTGTAGACTTTCTAACGAATTTTGTATAGATGATTTTTACATAACTTATAATTGAGAAGGAGATAAATTACTGGAGAAGAAGAAACGAGTCATATATCTAATATATTGTATCCATGCATGTTAGCTCGATTTCCATTGGTATTTTTGTTTGCTAGCAAATTTAGTAATTTGCATTGTGAGTTTATCATAAGCTCTTTTGCCTTAATTTGTGGTTTCTAAACTCAAAATGTAATTTGTAATCAGGGTTATTCTTTATTGTGGTATAGAAAAATTCTTCCATAAGATAGAAATACTTCTTAAACGGGGGAGGATTGATTTTTTTATTTATCTGGAATGTGATATTACAATTTGCTAGCTGAAAATACCTGAAACATTTTGTTGTCTGGCTGGCTGGCTAATCATTCAGGAGAAACGTAAGATAAGTACCTAAAAATTGAGACGAAAGCATCACTTAATTTTATCTTGTCAACTATTCAGGATGCAATAAACAGTAATATTGTTAATGGTAAACTGAAAATTTAGTCTCATTTGAGTAAAAGCTTTCTACGTCTTTTGAGATTGCATCAGTTTTGGTATCTGGTGTAAATTGTTGACATCTTTACCGGAGCAGAGCCTAGCTTAAGACTTGAAATTTTGACAAATCGTTCTATTTACACACAACTGATAGGGCTCTCATCATTCCATACAAATAGTTCTTTCTTCTAGTATCTAAACTAATAGCTTCTGAATTCATATCTATAAATAGGCTTGTATTTGACAGGCACAGATAGGGATAAGGTCCAAAAATGCCCTTGACATTTTTCCAATGTCTACCGAGCACCTTATACTTTTTTTTTGTCCAAAAATATTCTTAACGTTACAATTTTTTGGGTCATTCGTGCCCCTGCCGTTAATAGCTATGCCAACTAGACTAACATTCCGTCCAAATTGATTACATGGCAGCCACATGGATATACTAAAAATACTAATTAAAAAATATACTAAAATACTAATAAAAAAAATACTAATTAAAAAATACTAAAATACTAAAATTCAAATTATTTTGTTAATTAAAAAAATACTAAAATACTAAAATTATTTTACTAAATATTAGTATTATATACTTTTTACTTTTACTAAATATTAGTATAACATATCAAATTTTACTAAATATTTAGTATTATATTTTACTAAAATAAGAATTTACTAAAATTTAACGTAAATTTTTTTTCTATTATTAACTTTTTTTTTACTAAAATATTTATATATTTAGTATTATATTTTACGAAAATAAGAATTTACTAAAATTTAACGTTAAATTTTAGTAAATTAAATATTTTAGTAAAATATAATACTAAATATATTCGTATTTTAGTAAAAAAAAGTTAGTAATAGAAAAAAAAATATAATACTAATATTTAGTAAAATAATTTTAGTATTTTAGTATTTTTTAATTAACAAAATAATTTGAATTTTAGTATTTTAGTATTTTTTTAATTTCTTTTTAGTATTTTAGTATTTTTTTTAATTAGTATTTTAGTATTTTTTTATTATTTTTTAGTATATTTTTTAATTAGTATTTAGTATTTTTAATTAGTATTTTTAGTATGTCCATGTGGGCTTACGTACGTAATCAATTTTGATTTTGATGTTAGTCTAGTCATTGGCATAATTTATTAATCAGTAGGGGCACGAATGACCCAAAAATTATAACGTTAAGGGTATTTTGGACAAAAAAAAAATAAGGTGCTCGGTAGACATTGGAGAAAATGTCAGGGGCATTTTTGAACCTTATCCCGACACAGATAATGTGACAATGTTCTTTCTTATCTGTACGTTTTTTCCACCCTATAATATGTCTTGGTAGTCATGGTTTTTGTATAATCTCTTACGTTTCAGGTTCATGAAGGAAGAAGATTTCATTCTCGGAGCACCTAAATATGAAATGACACCAGTTGTATGTGCAGTTTCACTATACTTCCAACTCATTTATTTTCTTGTTCTTTTCCTATTCTGTCTCAAAATTTGGAAAATGTGCATACATAAAACTTTTTAAATTATAAGTGGCTTAGGATTTTAGCCTATGTATGTTGTAAAAGGACAAGCACCAGTGGAAGCATGATGCAGATGATTTTTATAGGAATGAACTGTTACTGGCCAACCAATATTGATTATGAAACTGATGCTTTTATACTGTGGTGCAGCGTGCACCAGAAAACACAGTTTTTGTGATGGGTGATAATCGCAATAACGGCTATGATTTGCATGTATGGTATGTAGTCTCAATCTTTAGCTCATAAATGCTTTTCATAAGATATCATTTTTCAAGTATTTTTGCATGATTTTTGAAGATAACCCTTCCCTTATTAAATTGAATGCAATGATGGGAAATATTTTTGGCAATGGAAAGTGGATTACTTGTTCTAACTTGTGCTATAACTAGGTTAGAGAGTGATTATGCATTGATGTGCCAAGCCTTGACATTGATGTATGGTATGTATTCTCTTGCTTCTAAAGTATTATGAAATAGGAGCCAAGCCTTGACATTGTAGACTGTTTTACATGTGGATCTTCTGGTTATGCTATTTTTGGTGACCTGAATTTGTTAGAGAAATTGGTCATGAAGACAGATGCTTGATATATTTTCGTGGTGGAGTAAGTATGCTTGTTCATTTTTGTTTGTGATGGCTTTGCTACTGATACTTCAATATAATTTTGGACAATTGTCTCTTGTAGCATGCAATATTCCAGCGCCTGACTGAAGATCACGTATTTATCACAGCAAAAGGATACCCTGATATTGTGATGGCTTTGCTACTGATACTTCAATATAATTTTGGACAATTGTCTCTTGTAGCATGCAATATTCCAGCGCCTGACTGAAGATCATGTATTTATCACAGCAAAAGGATACCCTGATATTGTCACAAGGTAGCGTAAAAGTTTAAAAGTTTAGGCGAACAATAAAGCTGGTATTGGTTTGTTTCTAGATCTTGTCTTGAAAGTTTATTATTTATTAATTTCTAATTAAGTTAATAGACATGTTCATGGATTATAAATAATATAATATCAATCAATACGAATTCATGTGTAATTAAATCTATGATATCTGTGATTATAGCTAGCATCTTTGGGGCATATACTGTATGGAAATTTGTAGTCTCAAGAAAAGTTTTTCCACATTAACTAATAGCCTCAATTTTTTCATAATTGTTGTCCTTTCTATATAGAAATCTAAACATTGTTATTTAAGATTGTGTGATGGTATTTAAGATTGTGTGATGGTTGTGGTTGTTGAATGTGACTGAATTTTGATTTGAGGTCAACATATAATAATAATCTACAAGTCTTGTAATGTAAAAATATGTTTACCACTATGCTTCTCAAAATTAATTCATGAAATGGACGATTAAGATTCTAATTTTTTCTTGTAACAAAGCAATCATATAGTCGCACTGAAGGTTTTTTTTCTATTTGGATTTGTAGCAAATGATATCGTGATTGCTTATTTGTCTTTTTCTGCTTATGAGCAATGCGGTGTACATTAGTACCACGTAGCAACTCTATTGTCTTTGTGTATTGATTTTGGCATTAAGTGCCTATGGTGATCTATTTGCTTCATTTTCCTGACTTGCTATTATTTTTAAATATGTGCAGGAAGACTACTTCTACGACCTGCCTTACAATACTGGGTATCAAATTTTCGTGCTACATTTACGGAAGACGAGGGACGAAATTATTAAGTGTACTCTCTTTATGTATATAGATATATACTTTGATTAAAGAACTATGGTAGCTTTAGATGGTTAATTGTAAAGATAATGAATGATTATGTAGTGGATAATTTTATTAAGTTAATAATATTTTAGTTTTTTATAGTTTTGCCATTATTTGCTATGGGGACATTGAGACAGCCAAGTACACAAAAAGAATGTCAAATTTTGATTTGGCAACAATATAATTCGTTACCAAAGCATTGGACACGTTTTAATATAGCAATAATTTTTTATACATTTAGTAACAAATTTTCGTTGCTAATGGCATTAAAAATATAATATTTGGCAACGAAAAATTAACCTAATAACAACAGAGAGGATAGTTGCTAATACTAAAATAAAAGGCAACATTTTTTATCGTTGTAAATCATATCAACTTTCGTTGCACATATAAAGAAACGGCAACATATAATGTCGTTGCTAATCGATGACTTTCGTTGCTATTGGAAAATAACCAGCAACAAACATTTTTGTTGCTGATTCAGCGATAATGTCGTTGCCAAATAATATAATCAACAACGAAAATCGTTGCTAAAAAGTTTACATTCCACAACGAAAGCAAGCTTAGGCAACAATTTTCATAATTTACTGGAACGAAAAATGTCGTTGCAAAATGGTGTTAATTGCAACGACAATGCATGGTCGTTGCAAAAAAAAGAGTTCATTTTCTTGCCAATTAGAAGGCTTTTGCAACGAAATGGGATTTTTAGCAACAAAATTTTTATTATTCTACATCAATATATTTTGTTGTTAAAGGATCGATGTCTCTGTACGAAAGCCAAATTTCATTGCAAAATGTATTACTTTTGGCAACGAAAAAAATACGTTCGTTGCGGAACAATTAGCAACACTCATTGCGCAATGAAAGATGCAACGACAATAAAGTCGTTGCCAAAACCCTTTTGCAACGAAATTTGGCACCTTTAGCAACGAAAATCGGTTGTTGCTGAAGCCCCATTTTTTTGTAGTGTTGCATGACTAAATTAAAAATGGAGGTATAGTTGAAGGTACTATACTGTAATTAGTTTTTTCACATGATTATACTATTGGGTCATATGATTTACTATTGATTCACATGATTTACTATTAGGGGAGTTTGTGCAAGATTGATAATACTTGCATGACTAAATTAAAAATGGAGGTATAGATGAAGGTACTATATTGTAATTTTTTTTTCACATGTTTGGAACTATTGAGTCACATGATTTACTATTAGGGGAGGTGGTGCAAGTTTGATAATACTTACAGGACTAAATTAAAAATGAAGAAAAAGAGGGAGGTATTATATTGTAATATTTCGAGCCCCAAAATGTGCAATTATTGAAACTATATTTTCCTATAAATAAAAGCTCATTCCTTCATTATTTTTACCAATTCACTTAAGATATAGAGCAATTATTATAGAGAGAAATTATAGAGAGAAAGAAGAAGAGAAGTCTACTACCTCACTATTCCAGTATCCAGTTTTCTTCTAAGGTAAGGGGTATTATTCTTTCGTATTTATGAAGAGAGTTATTTTCTTTCAATACTCGTAAAGGTTGTTATTCCATTCTTTATTATTATGTTGAATAACTCGCCTACATCTGGCACCGCATACATGGTGAAATTCTTCCATTATTCCATTCTTTATTATTCTCGTTGGAATAACCTTTGCAAGCGGCCATCGCATGCCTGGTTAATTCTTCTGTTATTTCATTCTTTATTATTCTGTTGGAATATCATGTCTGTGCGGATTACGCATGACCTGATTCTAATATTTATTATTCTGTTGGAATATCCTGTCTGTGCGGATTACGCATGACCTGGTTCCATTCTTTATTATTTTGTTGGAATATCTTGTCTGTACGGATTACGCATGTCCTGGTTCCATTCTTTATTATTATGTTGGAATATCCCGTCTGTGCGGATTATGCATGACCTGGTTCCATTCTTTATTATTCTGTTGGGAATAACATGTCTGTGTGGTCTATCGCATGCTTGGTAAATTCTTTTATATTCCATTCTTTATTATTCTCATTGGAATAACTTTTGCCTATGTGGATTATCAGCATGTATGGTGAATGATCCTTCGTATTCATTCTTTATTAAATTATGGAAATGATCTGTCTACGTGGATTACCGCATGGGGGATGAAAATCCATTTGCAGTTTCGTATATTCTATTATATTCGTATGATATATCATTTCTTTTGTACTCGTCATGGAATATCATTTTCTTTGGTATTTTTTTACGAGTTGCTATTCACGGATTACTATTCACCCGGTTACTATTCGCTCTAATATTATTCACTCGGGTATTCAGGGCACTTTTCGTGTCAGAGTACTATTTACGAGTTACTATTCATGAGTTACTATTCACCCAAATTACTATTCACCCGAATATTATTCACTCGGGTATTTGGGGTACTTTTTATGTTGGGGTACTATTCACGAGGTACTATTCCCGAAGTACTATTCATAGGGTACTATTGCAGGGTACTATTTACCCAAAAAATATATTTGGTACATGAATATTATTCTTGAATTTTACTCCACAAAGCAATATCATGTTGACAATTTGGATATTTTTAAACTCTGGATAAATTTAAAGTCTTTAATATTTATCCTTGATTTCGTTTGATTAATTTATTATATCATTGTCATCATCCTCATGCTTATATTGTGATCAAATTCATCTTTGGCTTACGTGCATAGATGGACTGTTGATTATTGGTTTTACAGTTATATATCTTTGGCTTACGTGCAAAGACAAATTGTTGATTATTGGTTTTATAGTTGTATATCTTTGGCTTACGTGCAAAGATGGACTGTTGATTATTGGTTTTACAGTTGTGTATCTTTGGCTTACGTGCTAAGATGAACTGTTGATTGATATCTTTGGTCGTAGTGTAAAGATGAACTGTTAATTGATAGCTTTGGCCCGTAGTGCAAAGATGGACATGTGTATGACATGATCATGACCACTTGTGATACTAATGAATATCCTTGGTCGTAGTGCAGGGATAATTCGATGATGTGATTGGCAGGATCATGACCATTAGTTAACAGTTGAATGTCTTTGGTCGTAGTGCACTGACAGACAATTGATTGGTATGATCATGACCATTGGTTTTATAGTTGAATATCTTTGGCTAGTAGTGCAAAGATAGACAACTGATTGGTATGATCATTGTTATTACATTTGAATATCTTTAGCCTTTGGGGTAAGGATATTGAGTAAATGTTCTATTAAGCCTTTGTGGCAAGGAGAAATTGTTTATTCACATTATTATAAATATGAATTGTTGTAAGACCCCAACTTATTATTAATGAAATTAAATTTCCTCTATTTATTATTTTGAAATAGTAAAGGTTGATTTGATTAATGTGGTTAGTTATGGGTAAAATGTGCAAATATTTCAAATAAGCAAGTGGTTATAAAATATTCATTGTTGTCGAGGAATATTCGTTTGGTCGTGGAATATTCTTACTGTCGGGAAATATTCGTACGACGGCGCAACCTTGTGTGGGCCCTATAACGGAAAGCGATTGGATGAAGAAAACGACAAGTATAAGTTGATTATATATAACGGCGTAGTTGTTACCGTTAATACTGTTGGAATACCCAGTGGGTAAAACATAGTAGCACACGGTATTGCACCAATTTTTGATTCTTACGTAAGAAGGCACTACTCAATAATTGTTACAATAATTATTGTTCAATATTTTATTTTATTGATTCAATAATTGCTATGTTGATATTTTATATTATTATTATTTCAATAATTATCACTGCACAATATTTTCCTTTATTGAATCAATAATTCATATTATTTGAATAATATTATTAGATAACGTTATTGGCAATGTCTAGAAAGTTCTGTTTAAGGAGAGGTTTGGTCACCTAATTGCGCGCCAGTAAGGAGATATCCTTATTGGAAAGCCCCTCTTCCTGAGAACTACCGGTTGTCGATGATTGTGATTCTCGTAATATTATTTATGGATAATTAATTATTGATTTATATGATAAGTAAAATATTCATTTTATGTAGATATAGATGGAGAAAATTTTTAATGTGACAATTGTTGAAAATTGATATTTTATCTTTTCTAATAAAATAATTCATTTAAATATATTATTATATTTTAATAATATAATAATGGTGATATTTTTACAATGAATGTGGGATATATGAATAATTGAGGAGGAAGAGTATTTTTGTTATAAAAAATATTTAAAACATGTTTTTCATGTTTGTGGACCCCATTTCTTGACTGAAATTTGATTATAGACTGTAAAATCGCCAGTTTGTGGATTTCGGTCAACTTCTGTTTGGAATTTGGAAAAAATTAAACTTACAAAGTTGTAGAGAATTGAATTTTCTATGGAATAGACATAAGATTCAAATTTTTCTGATAAAAGGGCTATTTATTGTGAATTATTGAAGTTCTGGTATATCAGGTCTGAATTGATTTTTGGAGTTTTAAATATTTTTGTTTAGAAAAACGTTTTTGGTAAGTCCCACAAGTGTTGTAAACATGCTAAAATCAGATTCTTTTGTGGTGGGCTTGAAAATTTAATAAATAATATTATTTTATTAAATTTTCTACTTTGGTGTTCTAAGCATTTTCCTATAAATAGGGTGCTTAGGTTAGAATTGAAAATCACAACAAAAACAAGTTTTCTCTCTTTTTCTCTCTCTATATTATCGAGCGTATTCTTGTGAGTATTTTGATACTTTGAGTGTTGCTATGACGCCCCCAAATCCAGGTTACCTGACCCCCGAGTCTGGTGCTCACGATGCACAATATAAATAATATTTAACTACCCATATTATATAGATAGTAACATATATAAGACTTTATCAGAGTTTGATAATACATTACCCATGTTCTCTAACCTTAACATTACAAACATACCATTTAGATATACATAAGGGTTTACAAACATAACATACTAATGATGCTATTCATAACTAATTTATTACAACGCCTTTGCCTTTGTCCTTTGCAGAACCTCCTGCAACTTCGTCCCTAGTTGAAAAGTTTTATTTAGCAAGGGTGAGCAACTAATTTGCCCCGCAAGTTAAGACATACAATAAATGTATAAGAATTCAAAACAACAAACTATCTATTTTTATAGAATGAAACCAAAGTTCGGGGAACTTTGAAATAGCTGAACAAATCGTTATTCAATAACAAGTCTTCTCGTATACTATACAACACAATAATTGAATAATGAAAGAGTATAACTCTTTCAAAGTTTCTACGATATTCTAATGAATAATCAATAATCAATTCTACGAAATAACAAAGTGGAATGTTTTTCCAGATTTATACTGAGCGATCACACTAGATCTTGAACTTATATTCTCGGGTATATATCACAGATTTACTTTGATAAATACTCAGGTGTATCAGATAACCATAAAGATTAAATCATACCCCTATGCAACTACTCAGAGCCGACCAACTCTTTGTACCCTATATTATGCATAATACTTAAAACGCGCGCAAAGGTCGAATTCACGACCAATAAAATGTTTCCTTTATATAAAAGGTTGTTCTTCTCAATCTTAGAATCAAGATTTTGATTTTACAACGAAATGCTGGGATTTCAAATTCTATTTACTTCTCGGTCTAGCCAAAATAATTGGCATCGATCTGTCAAAAATAATTGAATTCTCTTTTCGAACCTATCAAATTCAAACAAATGTTCGTCTAGCTAGAATAATTAGCTAAGACATTTCTCATTGTAATTTGACAATAAACAGGAATTATCTGTACTGTCAATTCTAACTTCTACAGATATGAATATCCAATAACAGTAATTCTACGAATATATATTTTCCAAATCAATAATTCAATTCGAACTATTAAGCATGCACTAATTGTGAATTATCAAAAATAAATCCCTGGACGTGGTCTAACCAGCAATAATTAACCACCAATAATAATTAAACAATATTAACTCAAGGTTGAGTTAGGGAACTTGCCTCTTCCGCTGATTATAGCTACACAAAATACTTATCTGCTTTCTAAAGACCTATAACCAATAATGTCGGTCTCACCATTAGCACAAACATTTATTACACACAGTACTGCATTCTGCAGTCAAACTTATCCTAAACACATTACCACATAGACACATCAGTGTTTATAACCTAGACAAACACTTATCAAGTCTAACTATTTCGATCCTATTTAGACTTGATCTGCTTCTCGTTCTCGGTCACCCTATCAGATAATTAACACAGTTTATCCATCACTTACATTTGGGTCTCTAAGCTTCAATATTAATTGTATAAGTCAATTATAATTAATAATATTTTTTCGAAGCTTTTAATAATTATCAAGCAATTATTATAATTTATAATAATTTTTCAAATATCGTAATCATTTTTAAATGATTTAATTATCAATTAATCGTATCATTATTAATATTTAATAATATCAAAATATTAATAACATACTTGTCAAAATATTAAAGTTATTATTAATAACTTAAAATATTTTTAAATCAACAATATTCTACTTAAATGATTTTTAAAGTAATTAAAATCATTTTAAATCATCACCATTAATATATAAATATTAATGAAGTTATCATCTAAATATTAAAAGTCATTAATTATAACTTAAAATATTTTTAAATCATTTTCTCATTTTTAAAAGATTTTTAAATCAATAAAACCATTTTTTAATTCATTTATTTAATATAACAATTAAATAAATCTAACATCATTAATATTAATTTATTAATGAGAATTCTCTAAAAATATTGAAAATTATATTTTATAATTTAAAATATTTTCTAACACTTTATTCTTAATTAAAATAATTTTTAAATTATTAAAATCATTTTATCTTATTTGTTTAATTGAATAATCAAATAAATCTAATATCATTAATATTAAATTATTAATGAAAATTCTTCAAAAATATTATAAGTTACATTTTATAACTCAAAATATTTTTAAATTCATTATTCTTATTTAAAATGATTTTTCATAATATTAAATCATTTTTCTCTAATTTATTTAATACATTAATTAAATAAATTAAATATCATTAATATTTAAATAAATATAAATATTAATGAAAAATATCCCAATTAATTCGAAATTATTTTTCATAATTTAAAATAATTTTTAAAATCATTTTGGTAATTTTTATAATTTATTTC
This sequence comes from Panax quinquefolius, assembly GCA_020205615.1. Taxonomy (NCBI): domain Eukaryota; kingdom Viridiplantae; phylum Streptophyta; class Magnoliopsida; order Apiales; family Araliaceae; genus Panax; species Panax quinquefolius. The sequence goes on from CM035152.1 coordinate 104,465,860, forward strand.
TTATTTTTAATTATTTTCAAAAAAAACGAAAAATAAAACTAATTAAACCATCGCTATATGGCTTTAGCGACAAAAAGCGTCATTGTTGGTGTTCTTGAGCTCAAGAACAACGACATATCCGTGATCAAGGCTTTCGTTTGACGTACCCATTATTCTCACCATTAAACCTCACTGCAGTAATGTAGTACTCATGTAACACTACAACATCCAACAAGATCTTTGATCAAAAATAACATAGCAAAAAGATCTGGACTCTCAAATTCCTGTCAGATCATACCTAGGTTTTCTGGCAAACCCGAAACCCGAGCGAACTCGACTTGCCACTTTCCAAATTTAAATTAATCTAGGTTACGATCTTGATTCAAGCTATCTTAATGTTCAAATATATACTCCTTATGTCAAGGAACAAGACTAAAAGCGAAAATCACTTTATCATCAATGAATAACCATGAATCACACTTGTCAAAGTATGTCGACGGACTTGTTCTTAGAATCTGGAAATTCCTGGAAAATTCGATCGTGACGAAATGGACTAGTTTGACCATTTGTCACGATCAATCTATTGACTGTTTTAATGTTCTATAAGCATTAATCTATATTCCAATTAACAAGCTACAAGATGTATCAAATAAAAACATCAAACAACAATCAAATATGTCAGACCCGGCCTTGTAAAAAACGTTGTCGGTACTGTTCAAGCACTTCAGGTTGCCAGATTCTTTCGTCGGCGTCATCAACGATGTTTGACCTTAAATAACTTGCAATCTAGACATCATTTAGTTGTACTACCACTTGCAGATTAAAGCCTACAAACCAGGCTACAAAAACAACTATTACAACACTAAAATCAAAAACGAGCAACGATTTAGGGCTCCTGACATTAGCTTGTCAGACCATAATCAAGCTCTTGTCGTTTTTCAAAAACTCCATTTTTTAAGCTTTTGATGCTATGGATCCATGATGGAGCAACATAGATCAACTAAAAACACTCTATAACACTTTCTTAAACACTTAAACACAAATTCTTTCTTAGTACACAAGATCTATGATTGGTTTATGTTTATACCTTTTCTTGAGGATGCTTTGATCTTGGCTCTGACAATCTGATCTAGATGTTACAAGGGGTTAAAAAATGACTGAAACACTTGAAGAATTCGGAGGTTAGGTGAGAGAGAGAGTTGGTGAGAGCAAAGTTGCAAAATGGCTAGATTTTTATGATTTTTCTCTCTCTAAATCTCTTATATAATACTTGTCAAGTTGCTAGATCTGATTTAGGTGTCAATTGGAGGTTTGGTTCTTTGAGCTTTTAGAAGCCACAAAGTCAACATAGTTGCTCACCTACTAAAGGTTTTGAAATTTTGCACAAGTTAGCTTACTAAAAATGTGAAAAGGGTATTATTATCATTATTTAATTATTTTAAATGGCATTCTAGATAAATGTACAAACTCTTAGGGTTTGACCCTAAGGGTTTAAAATTCTAGTTCCCAAAATTTTCAAATTTAGGGTTTAAATAGAAAAATAAAATTTCTAAAATATAATTAGGGTTTCTAAAATAGAAAATTAATATACTAAAAATATAATTAGGGCTTTCTAATTATATTTAAGTTTAATGAACCCATTAGGTTTGCCAAATAGAATTAGGGTTTCCTAATTTAGGGTTTATAATTCTCAGTTTTTAAATTAGGGTTTTTCGACTATCGATTAGGGTTTCTAACAGCGCGTTAGTGTTTCTAATCCCGAGATTAGGGTTTCTAATCTCTTACTAGGTTTATTAATATTAAACCTCATCCAGTCAACCATTGGTCAACATTTCTATACAGTCCAAACACATAATTAATAGTATAATTATTTTAATTGTATTTTCTATCGAATCATGTACAAAAATGAGGGTTAGGGTTTCTAAAGATGTTAAGCACAACTCTACTCTATTTTCTCAGTCAAAACACATATTGAGTAATCTTCGAGACTTGTCTCTCAAATACACAGTACAATATTAATAGTCAATGTCAATATTAAAAAAAAAAAATTATTCATAAAATTTTGATTATTCAAAATCCCGGGTTATCACATTCACCCCTCCTTAAAAGGATTCCGTCCTCGGAATCACCGCTTTCTTATTCTCTACAATCTTTTAAAGTTGTATCATCAATTCATTTTTATCAACACAATATTAATTTGTGTTTCAAATTCTAACCTATGACTTGAATCTATAAAGGAAAATAATTCACAGCAATAACTAACCAAGATTACTCGCGTAATTAAATTTCTAAACGAAATCGTTACCTGCCACCTCCTGAGTAGACACTACATCTTGCACCGTCATGTTGAATGTACGGGCGGTTGATCTTCCTGGCTGTGCAGGTCCTCGAATTGCCAAGGTTCCACCACCGGGTCCCTTGTTGACACTTTCCTTTTCTGCATTCTTCTTTGGACAGTTTCTAACCAAATGATCAGTCGATCCACAAGCATAACAACCTTGAATCTTTTTCGGGCTGGGACAATTGGGGGACATGTGCCCCTCTTGCCCGCAGTTATAGCAGACTCCCTTCTTTTTCAGACATACTCCTGGATGATTCTTCCCACAGTTCGCACAAGGCTCTCCTCCTTTCTTATTCCCTTCAGCCTTGCTACCCGATTAGGTATTCTCACTCCACTTCCTCTTATTCGGGTTACTACCACCACTGCTTCCTCTGTCATTGGTCTTCTTCTTCTTCTCCCGATGAAAATGAGATGCAGCCTCGCTTCTTCCTTCAGCAATCAAGGCTTTTTCCAGTAAAGCCGCGAACGTATTGATTTGCAACACAGCTACTTTGTTGTAAATCCCCGGCTTCAATCCATTCTAAAATCTTCTCGCTTTTCTTACTTCTGTGTCCACCTGATGAGGTGCAAATCTTGCTAATTCGTTGAACTTAGCTATGTATTCAGAAACTGACATGTTCTCCTGCTTTAGTTCCAAGAACTTAACTTCCATCCGAGCTTGCATACTCGGCGAGAAGTAATTCTCAAAGAACAACTCCTTAAATCTTGTCCACGCCACCACCGTTGTACCAGCTCTTGCCTGATTAGTCTCCCACCAGTAATTGGTTTCTCCCTTTATTAAGTATATTGCAAAAGCTGTCTTTTGCTCTTCTGCCACTCGCGTAATGACGAACGCTTTTTTCCATTTCCTTCACCCAGGTTTGGGCTTCAATTGGATCCGTAGTTCCCTTAAATTTCGGTGGTCCCACCGCTTTAAAGTCCTTGAAGTTAGCCAATCTATCAGTTGTCTGATTTCTCGCTCTTCCTCTTGCTGGAGCTCTATTTTCCATAGCTTCGGCTAGCATATCAACAAAATTCTGCATCGGGTCCGCTTGACCTCCTTCGTTATTCACTGATTGTTCTTCTCGTTGGTTTCGATTCTTTCGTCTAGGCGGCATGATCTGATTTAAATAAAAAAAAATCTTATATTAATATTCTTTCTCTATACAAATTCTTAACACAATAAGAATTCAACACATAGTTCTCATGTAATCGCATATTTATTCAAAAAGTACACAGTACATTTAGTACTTAACATATATAACTATCCCTTTTTCATAGGATTAACAACACAACTTTAAACAAAAGTTGTAATTCTCCATTCATACACAACTATTCCCAGTTCATCAAACTTACCACACTTAGGGGTTCAGTAACTTGCCACAATCATATGAGTTTATGAACTTATCCTAGTCAGACCTTTGGCGTCCATTCGCTGAGGGGTTCAAAATAGCTCATATAACTATGAGTCATGAACTTACCATAAGTATGAGTTTTAAGAACTCACAAATTAATCATAATCTTATATTCATATAGAAAATAAAGATTTTATTCATACAAACATATATATTTACATATGTTCAAACATCATTCTCGATATTACATAACCTAATACCAGAAACTTCTACCAAAAGATACTACAACTTATATCTAAGTTGTCTAACGACCACTCCTTTCCCCAGTCTTCTTCTTGCTGGGACACTTGTTTAATCAGTGACCCGTTCCCCCACAAGAGAAACACTTTCTCATATTCGGCTTAGGACAATGTAGAGAGATATGTCCTTCCAGCTTATAATTGAAGCACACATTCTTTCACATCATGCATTCTCCCAAGTGAGTCTTTCCACACTTGCCATAGACTTGCTTCTTCTTCGAGTTTGATTTTTCAGAATTGTTGCTGTCGTTGTTCCTTTTTCTCTTCTTCTTGCCCTTCTTGCTGGTTCCTTCAGATAATCCACCACCTTCAGTCCTCATCCTCTCCACCTGCGCTTTCAGGTCATTCCGTTCTTCAGTCATTTCACGTAACGCCTGATCTGTCTTCCACAACTCCTCTAAAAGAAATACTTTACTTCGGAGTTCTTGGACTTCCACAGATAACTGATCCTGTTCACCAACCTTGATCTTATTCTTTAGTTCCACCTTAGCTTCTTCAGACTCCGCCTCCTCATCACCACTTAGATACATCTCAGGATAATCATCATGATCAGTCCCAAGATTGATCATTGGTTCATCTTTTCCCACCTCTTCAACTGATTAAGCTCTGTCTTTGGCACCTCGACTCATCGGCATTTGGTGCAACAAATATTTGGCATCTCCGTACTCATCTTATCTTCTCCCGACATCCTACAATCAGTTTAAACAACTTGATTAGCACTTTACCAGTACAAACTTCTCACACTATGTGTCCCCTTTTCTCTCTATCGATACGCTTTAGCAATCCCTCACTTAGTACTCTAAATGAGTATTCTTTATCTCGCTATGGTTATAATCCTAGGGTTTTCCCCACCCCACATAAGGTTTATAAGCTACAGCTCTGATACCAACCTGTGACGCCCCCAATTCGGGTTACCTGACTCCCAAGTCTGGTGCTCACGATCCACAATATAAATAATATTTAACTACCCATATTATATAGATAGTAACATACATAAGTCTTTATCAGAGTTTGATAATACATTACCCAGGTTCTCTAACCTTAACATTACAAACATACCATTTAGATATACATAAGGGTTTACAAACATAACATACGAATGATGCTATTCATAACTAATTTATTACAACGCCATTGCCTTTGTCCTTTGCAGCACCTCCTGTAACTTCGTCCCTAGATGAAAAGTTTTATTTAGCAAGGGTGAGCAACTAATTTGCCCCGCAAGTTAAGACTGAAAGTAGTATGCACACAAGCCAATCATGTTTGATGATAAAGCATATACTTTGTAACAATCTTATTCATTTATTAATAAAAAGTATTAATTTATTAAAGGCTTTTAATTATCTACATGATGCTGTTTTATAATATGAGATAAACCCATAGTTTTAAGCAATGCTTTTAGAATAATGATGATGATCATTCTAATGAGATCTAAATTCTTAGAAAGCTTAAAACCAAAATAGTTCCCAATCATTGGATTACTAAATTGGGGATTAGTGAATCCGGATAGATTGGTATATACGTTGCTTGCTCATTGGATGAGGATGATTGATCTCATGATCATTTGTGTGGAGACACTAAAGCAAGTATGGAGGTGCTTATTAGAGAATAAGTTCACTGAACGTGGCTCGCTAAGGAATACCTAATGGAGTTTTACTTGCTTGTCAATAAAAATTCTGTAGTGATAGTAGTCTGAGTGATCCTTGGACTTGAGATCATCATAGTATCTTGTGTATGATGAGTTATATTTTGACTTATTCCTTAAGACCCTTAGGGTATATCAAAGGGTATGCTTGGGTATAATAAGTTGTACATGGAGATAATATATGATCGATAAAGAATCTACCACTTCTAATAAAGAAGAGAATGTCCTATGTGATTCGATAAATGACAACCCAAAGTGGTCCTTGGCAAGGCGTAATGAAATTAGAAAGGAGTTTCTAATTTGCATTATTTGGAGTTGTGCATTTAAGGATCGAAATACATATAATTAAATAAAATAAGACTTGACAGTAATTCCATGTCTTATATTTAATTGGGACATTGTATGGTGGAAGGATTGAATTGTACGGTAACTATTTACTCAAAGGTTCTTTAATGATTAATGTTGAAATCTATATTATCTGGAAAGTCGTTGATCGCTAGAGAGGCTTATCCCTATTGTAGAATAAATATTATTTATTTAAATAAATTAATTGTTTAATTTATTTATTTAAATAAGATTAGAATTGTTCTAATTGATTTATTCACAACCGGTTTAATATGGAGAACCTAAAGGGTCACACCATAAAAGGAAGAATAATTATTTAAAAAGTTAATGGCATAATCGTAATAATATGTTATGTATATTTAATTTAATCTATGGTGATAGAATAAATTAAATAGCTTAATATTTATTATTTAATATTTTAGAAATATTAAATATAAATTAATAAGAGGAGTCTTATTAATATTATTACAATTATTATTATTTTAATTTCTAAAAGAGTTTAGGAATTAATTTAATATAAGTACTCTCATTTATTCCTAATTGGATTAGGAAGGAAAATTAGTTAAAGGAGTTTAATTAATTATCCCTAATAAGATTAGGAAGCTTAATTAATTAAAAGAATTTAATTAAATAAATAAATCCCAATTCCTTAATTGTTAAGGTGGGTTGCCCACATCTATAAATAAGAGGAGTCTTATTATGGGTGTAGTGGTTGTTGACTTTTACAACATACGTAATAATTCCAATAGTTGGGAGAGTACGCCTTTTCTATAGAGATAGAAAAACTAGGGTTTAGCCAACCACCCATCTTCTTGAATTCTTCTTCTTCCTTGGTGAATCACCTCTAGAGGCCAAACACTTGGGTGGCTAACGTTGATCAAAGGAAGGAACCAAACCCGGTGGATTCAAGTTGAACGCGAAAAAGGATTGGAGGTGAATTTGTACCTGAGGAAGCTCGATCTTCAAGGGTATGATTCTTATTCGTTATCTTTTTCGTTTAATTAATAATTGTGCATAAAGGGTGATCCGGGTATATGGTTTGTAAAAATTTTAAACTCTGATTTTCCACGTTTCCGCTTATTTTTGCAATATGATTGCGTTCTTGAATATTACAAACCTAACAGTGGCATCAGAGCCAAACCTTTATGCGAATTATTAATTATTTGATTTAATATGTATATTGATATGTGTTTAGAACAATTTAATTGGGCATAATTTTGTTGTATAAAATTTATAAAAAAAAAACTGTGATTATCAATTTCGCAAAATCCGTCGCTATTTTTTTTGAAAACCGTTAATCTTGTTGCTATTAAGGATTGGGCGCACAGCACATCTGACAATCTTTTTGCTTCACGAGCATCGCGCATTAAGCAGCAGGGCAACAAGGTTGTGACGTGATTGTGCTTCACGGATAACATGGGATTTCCATGATTCTGATTCATGTAAAGTGACTCACATGTCATAAAAAAAAAGGGTCTTAATAATCTGCACGTTATTATATATATTTATATATATATGTTAACGTAATATATATATATATATTTGACATATATATACGGTTATTATATATATAATAGTTATATATATAATATTCTTAATTATTTTATAATTAAAATAATAAGTTTATTTTAATCTTAAAATAAAAGGTTTATTTTAATATTAAAATAAAAGAGTTTATTTTAATTTTAAAATTAAATTTCATGCTAACTAATTAGAGTTGGAATTGGATTCCATGATAACTAATTGGAGTTGAAATTGGATTATATGTTTCCTTAAATAAAGGAGTTTATTTAGATATGAAATAAGATTTCATATTATTCAAAATAAAAAAAGTTTATTTGTGAATAGGAAAGAGAATCCTAATTTCCTTAAATAAAGGAGTTTATTTAGATATGAAATAAGATTTTATATTATTCAAAATAAAGGAGTTTATTTGTGAATAGGAAAAGAGAATCAAAGTGTTTCCTTTAATAAAGGAGTTATTTTTTTTTTACATGGAATTGGATTCCATAATTAATTAAAATAAAGGAGTTTATTTTGATTAAAGATTTTGATTAAAATAAAATAGTTTATTTTATTCAAAATTAGATAAATTAAAATAAAATAGTTTTATTTTGATTTAAATTTGGATTAAAATAAAGGAGTTTATTTTGATTCAAAATTAGATTTTATACTAACTAAATTTGCCCATTAAATGATATCAATATATATATTAAATGTTTATTATTCATGAGATGAATGTTATTTATTGATGCATATGATGATGTGTATGATAATAAATGGGATTGATTATGGACTATTGACCATATGATTGGATTTTATTTTAGTTGGATGCATGAATGTATGGGTTTTATTAAATGGGGTCTGCGTACCTGCCTTCTCTAATTTTTTCTTAATGTAAATTCTAACTCCTCTTATGTACTTCCCTTGATCACGATCAAGGTTTCTATTTATTTTAAATAGTTTTGTAATAGGAATAGTTAGAATTAATTTTGAAAAATCGGAGATCAAGGAGCAAGGAGCTTGAAGACCCGGAATGGAGCAGGGTTTAAATGTAATAGTTATATTTAAATATTATTTCTTGCACCCCTAGGGTTTGACCTTTTGGTTCACTTGGTGGCTCTAGTGAACCAAACTAGAATAAAAGTCCATAATCAATCCGGGTAGAATATAGTATTCTATATGTGCATGCTTATACTATATATATTATATATTATGCAAACATGCTTCGCATGTTCATTAATATAATACGCGTATTTTATATATATATATATATATATATATATATATATATATAATAACATCTTGCGCTAAACAAGATGAGACAAATTAATAACAAACCCCTCAAATTTTTATATTAAGTCCTAAGCGTTCAAAGATATTTGGAATATCGAACGTCGCCTTCTAGCATGATAAAATTAATAGAGTATTAAATATTTAATATGAGTTTGTTGTGTCACCACAAGGCAAGTATTAAGTATTTAAGATGTTAATTTATCACATTTGATGCTTATAAAGAAAATTGAACAATATTGTTTTGTTGTGTCACCACAAGGATGATATTTTTTTTTTGAATATATGGAGTGCTAGGTCGGACTTAACTTGGATAATTTTGATTCTTGGATGTGCCACCACTTGATCAAAATAATCTAAGAGGCAAAAGAAAAGGAGTTGCATAGTTGATGTAATTGACAAAAGTTGTCTACCTATTTATTTATATATAGTTTGTTGTGTCACCACAAGGCTATATACATTTGAAATGGGATCCTTATTCTCACTAGAAAATCTTTAATTAGATTTTGCCGAACTATATAAGTGAGGGTAATATAGTTTGAAGAAAATAGTGGGAGATACCAATTTAAAACAAGACCTAATTTATTTTGGTAATTAATAAAAGAATGTATGTTAAAATGTTGTTAATTTCAAATTCATTTACAGAATTTTACAATGTCTAAAATTACTATCACTGCGAAGCATATTAGATGCTAAATTAACCGGGATCAATTAAATCGGATTGGTTAAGGAATTTGAGAATAGTTCTCATAGTCGAAAAGCTATCTTATGTCCTTATGTCGCCTATCCTGCAATGGTTGCGCATAATGCCTCCGAGGAAGAGATTGCTACTTTTAGAAAGTGGCAAGATGATGCATGCGATTGGCTCGATGCATCATGCTTTCGCATCCATGAGTAACGAGCTTGACACGGCGTGAAACTATGGATGCTCTTACTATATTCCCCGCACATCAAGTAGTTGATGGTGAGGAAAGTAGGGGCCCGATAGATATCGAGATATCTAAGGAGCTCTTCCGATCTAGAATGGCCAATGACACTAAAGTACAGACAAAAGTTCTTAACATAATCAATTTGATTGATCAATTAGGACAACTGGTTTAGTCATGGATGGAGAGTTGAACCAAGATTTGATCTTGCACTCACTCCCGGACTCCTTTCACAATTGTTGTGAATTTTTCATATAAACAAGCTAGATATCAGCTTCGTTGATTTGCTTAACATGTTGAAAAATGTTGAGAGTCAATTTCCAACCAAGAAAGACCAAGTCTTACTGGTAGGGGCCAAAGGATCTTCGAAAAAGAAGAACGATTCAAAGAAGGTATATAGAAAGGCAAAAACAAAGGATAATAAGAACAAAACCGTCACGGATAGCAAAGGAGCTTGCTTCCTTGCGCAATAAGCTTCGGACACTTTGGAAGAGAAATCTGGAGAAGCATCTTGCAGAGGCTAACCAAAGAAGCTTAGTGAAGTTTGATTTAAATATTATTTTTGTTCATGGTTGAAATAAATTTTTCTTTAAGTCAATGTTCTACTTGGGTATTGGATACCGGCTTTGGTTATCATAAATATAGATTTATGAAGGGACCATACAGAAGTAGAAAACTAAACAAATATAAGTAATCCTATGCGTGGGAAATGAAGCAAAGGTTGCTGCATTAGCCATAAAAACTTATAATTTAACAATGCTTACGGGCAAATCTATTAAGTCAATAAGTTGTTATTGTATTCCAGTTCTTGTTAAAAATATTATTTCCATTTTATTGTTGGACAATGAAATCTTTGGTATTATAATTAAGAACAATTGTTGTTCTATTTATAATAATAATGTTTTGTATAGAACTGGAATATTACTTAATAAATTTTGTATACTTGACTTACATGAAAATAATTTTGCATATTGAACAAATTAGTATAAGAAAAGGAGATGATCATTCAAAGAGTTGAATGTATGTATTTGTTGAAATACAAGCGTGAATTATTTGAAAGGTTCAAAGAATTCAGAAATGAAACAAATTGACAAAGTATTAAGATTCTTTAATTAGATTAAGGAATAAATACCTGTGCAATAAGTTTCTAGATCATCTCAAATGGTTTTCTCATAATGAACACCTCCTGATACATAATAATTGATTGATGTATCTGAAAGGAAAAATCGTACCTTGTTGGACATGGTGTCGGTCCATAATGATTTTATCGACATTCCAAAGATCCTTCAGGATCATGTCCTAGAAATGGTACATATCTACGAAGAGGTAACCTCAAAATCCATTGAAGACTCCATAAAAGTTATGGACGGGGAGGATTCTAATCTTAAGTATGTTAAGATAAGGGGTTGTCCAACTTATGTGAAAAAGTTTGAAAAGGATAAGCTTGGGACAAGATTTGACATGTATGATTTGTGGGACATCCTAAAGTAAGTTTAGGGTATATGTTCTATAATTCTACTTAGCAAAAGGTGTTTGTTACGAAACACGCTACTTTCTAAGATAAAGGTGTTTATCATTGAAGGGGCTAGTGGGAGGATAATAGATCTTGAAGAGTTCAAGAACCACAAAATACTATAAGTCAAATAAGAGGAACACAGTAGATGTACCTATTATACCACAAAATAGAATCATAAATGCGAATAGTCTTGAAGATAACTAGGAGGTATGGATTCATCATAGATGATGATGATGAGAGTACGCATCATAGATGATGATGATCCAGATTATCTGATGAGGTAAGAGTTCTAGTGTGTACAAAGAATTCGAAATGGGAGCGTCGTGAAATTTCTAGTATTATATGTTGATATACTACGGATGAGGAATTACATACCAATGCTACAATCAGTAAAGATAAAGTTGTCTAAACAATCCTTCATGAATGATTTGGGAAGAGTATCATTATTGGGGATGCAAATCTATACGAGATAGATTTAAAAGGATGCTCAACTTAACCCAAGGAACGATATTTCATTTGATGCTAAAGTCGTTTAGCATGGCAAACTCCAAGAGATGTCTCATGTTGATGAGCTATGGAGTGTATTTCTCTTAATAGTCCCCAAAGATTCCAAAAGAGAGATCACATGAGTAACTATCATGTATGCAATGAAATATACGAGACTTGATGTTGATCAGTCATATTCTGGAGAAGTTCACTTGTGAGTCGGTGAAAAACATCTTAAAGTTCTTAACCCAAGCACTAAGGATGTGAGCATACATGGTGGGTCTTAATTAAAACTAGAGGGCTTAACGGACTCAAGTTTTTCGAGACGCAGACGAAGACGACGAAAAATCCACTTTAAGGTAAAGGGTTACCTCGAGCGATGGTGCGATGAATTGAAAGGTTCCAAACAATGAAAGAGTTCTTTGGTTTAGTGATAAAGACAAAGTATATAGCTATAAATGAAGGCTGCAAGTAGATTGTTTGGATTAAAAGTTCATTACGAACTAGGAATAGTTCCTAAGTCTCATCTTGGATCTAAACATGTGTTGTGGCACTTTCATTTGATTATTAGAATCATTGAAAGATGGGAAATCACTATAGAGATAGTGGACACTCATGAACAACATTACATATCCATTAACTAAAGCTTATCCAACGGCGGGATAATCGTCACTTAGAGAAGAAGAGTATAAGATACCATGACGATTGGCTTTAGTGCAGTGGGAGATTGAAAGTAGTATGCACACAAACCAATCATGTTTGATGATAAAGCATATACTTTGTAACAATCTTATTCATTTATTAATAAAAAGTATTAATTTATTAAAGGCTTTTAATTATCTACATGATCTTTGTTTTATAATATGAGATAAACCCATAGTTTTAAGCAATGCTTTTAGAATAATGATGATGATCATTCTAATGAGATCTAAATTCTTAGAAAGCTTAAAACTAAAATAGTTCCCAATCATTGGATTACTAAATTGGGGATTAGTGAATCCGGATAGATTGGTACATACGTTGCTTGCTCATTGGATGAGGATGATTGATCTCATGATCATTTGTGTGGAACACTAAAGCAAGTATGTAGGTGCTTATTAGAGAATAAGTTCATTGAGCACGTGGCTCGCTAAGGAATACCTAATGGAGTTTTATTTGCTTTTGTCGATAGGAATTCTGTAGTGATAGTAGTCTGAAGTGATCCTTGGACTTGAGATCATCATAGTATCTTGTGTATGATGAGTTATACTTTGACTTATTCCTTAAGACCCTTAGGGTATATCAAAGGGTATGCTTGGGTATAACAAGTTGTACATGGAGATAATATATGATCAATAAAGAATCTACCACTTCTAATAAAAGAAGAGAAATGTCTATGTGATTCGATAAATGACAACCCAGTAGTCCTTGGCCAAGGCAGAATGAAATTAGAAAGGAGTTTCTAATTTGCATTATTTGGAGTTGTGCATTTAAGGATCGAAATACATATAATTAAATAAAATAAGACTTGATAGTAATTCCATGTCTTATATTTAATTGGGACATTGTATGGTGGAAGGATTGAATTGTACGGTAACTATTTACTCAAAGGTTCTTTAATGATTAATGTTGAAATCTATATTATCTCGGAAAGTGCGTTGATCGCTAGGAGAGGCTTATCCTATTGTAGAATAAATATTATTTATTTAAATAAATTAATTGTTTAATTTATTTATTTAAATAAGATTAGAATTATTCTAATTGATTTATTCACAACCTGGTTTAATATGGAGAACCTAAAGGGTCACACCATAAAAGGAAGAATAATTATTTAAAAAGTTAATGGCATAATCGTAATAATATGTTATGTATATTTAATTTAATCTATGGTGATAGAATAAATTAAATAGCTTAATATTATTATTTAATATTTTAGAAATATTAAATATAAATTAATAAGAGGAGTCTTATTAATATTATTACAATTATTATTATTTTAATTTCTAAAAGAGTTTAGGAATTAATTTAATATAAGTACTCTCATTTATTCCTAATTGGATTAGGAAGGAAAATTAGTTAAAGGAGTTTAATTAATTATCCCTAATAAGATTAGGAAGCTTAATTAATTAAAAGAATTTAATTAAATAAATAAATCCCAATTCCTTAATTGTTAAGGTGGGTTGCCCACATCTATAAATAAGAGGAGTCTTATTATGGGTGTAGTGGTTGTTGACTTTTACAACATACGTAATAATTCCAATAGTTGGGAGAGTACGTCTTTTCTATAGAGATAAAAACTAGGGTTTAGCCAACCACCCATCTTCTTGAATTCTTCTTCTTCCTTGGTGAATCACCTCTAGAGGCCAAACACTTGGGTGGCTAACGTTGATCAAAGGAAGGAACCAAACCCGGTGGATTCAAGTTGAACGCGAAAAAGGATTGGAGGTGAACTTGTACCTGAGGAAGCTCGATCTTCAAGGGTATGATTCTTATTCGTTATCTTTTTCGTTTAATTAATAATTGTGCATAAAGGGTGATCCGGGTATATGGTTTGTAAAAATTTTTAAACTTTGATTTTCTCCGTTTCCGCTTATTTTTGCAATATGATTGTGTTCTTGAATATTACAAACCTAACAAAGACATACAATAAATGTATAAGAATTCAAAACAACAAACTATCTATTTTGATAGAATGAAACCAAAGTTCGGGGAACTTTGAAATAGCTGAACAAATCGTTATTCAATAACAAGCCTTCTCGTATACTATACAACACAATAATTCAATAATGAAAGAGTATAACGCTTTCAAAGTTTCTACGATATTCTAATGAATAATCAAGAATCAATTCTACGAAATAACAAAGTGGAATGTTTTTCCAGATTTATACTGAGCGATCACACTAGATCTTGAACTTATATCTTTGGGTATATATCAAAGATTTACTTTGATAAATACTAAGGTGTATCAGATAACCATAAAGATTAAATCATACCCCTATGCAAATACTCAGAGCCGGCCAACTTTTTGTACCCTATATTATGCATAATACTTAAAACGCGCGCAAAGGTCGAATTCACGACCAATAAAATGTTCCCTTTATATAAAAGGTTGTTCCTCTCAGTCTTAGAATCAAGATTTTAATTTTACAACGAAATACTGGGATTTCAAATTCTATTTACTTCTCGGTCTAGCCAAAATAATTGGCATCAATCTGTCAAAAATAATTGAATTCTCTTTTTCGAACCTATCAAGTTCAAACAAATGTTAAATCTAGCTAGAATAATTAGCTAAGACATTTCTCGATGTAATTTGACAATAAACAGAATTATCATCTTCATCAATTCTAACTTCTACGAGATATGAATATCCAACAACAATTAATTCTATGAATATATATTTTCCAAATCAATAATTCAATTTGAATTATTAAACATGCACTAATTGTGAATTATCAAAATAAATCCACGGACGTGGTCTAATTAAAGTGATAATTAACCACCAATAATAATTAAACAATATTAACTCAAGGTTGAGTTAGGAAACTTGCCTCTTCCACGATTACATTACTACACAATAATACTTATCTCGCTTTGAAAAGACCTATAACCAATAATATCGGTCTCACAATTAGCACAAACATTTATAACACATGATCATCATTATTTTACAATCAAACTTCTCTAAACACATTACCATATAGACACATCGGTGTTTATAACCTATATAAACACTTATCAAGTCTAACTATTTCATTCTGGTTGGACTTGATTCCATTCTCGATGTTACGGTCACCTATCAAATAATTAACACGATTATTGTCAATTAAACTTGGTCTCTAAGCTTCAATATTAATTTAGATAAGTCAATTATCAATAATAATATTTTTCGAAAGCTTTTAATAATTATCAAAACAATTATTATAATTTATAATAATTTTTCAAACATCGAAATCATTTTAAATGATTTAATTATCAAATAATCTTATCATTATTAATATTTAATAATATCAAAATATTAATAACATACTTGTCAAAATATTAAAGTTATTATTAATAACTTAAAATATTTTAAATCATCAATATTCTACTTAAATAAATGATTTTTAAAGTAATTAAAATCATTTTAAATCATCACCATTAATATATAAATATTAATGAAATTATCATCTAAATATTAAAAGTCATTAATTATAACTTAAAATATTTTTAAATCATTTTTCTTATTTTAAATGATTTTTAAATCAATAAAACCATTTTTAATTCATTTATTTAATATAATAATTAAATAAATCTAACATCATTAATATTAATTTATTAATGAGAATTCTCCAAAAATATTGAAAATTATATTTTATAATTTAAAATATTTTCTAACACTTTATTCTTAATTAAAATGATTTTTAAATCATTAAAATCATTTTATCTTATTTATTTAATTTAATAATCAAATAAATCTAATATCATTAATATTAAATTATTAATGAAAATTCTTCAAAAATATTAAAAGTTACATTTTATAACTCAAAATATTTTTAAATTCATTATTCTTATTTAAAATGATTTTTCATAATATTAAATCATTTTTCTAATTTATTTAATACATTAATTAAATAAATTAAATATCATTAATATTTAAATAATTATAAATATTAATGAAAATATCCCAATTAATCAAAAAATTATTTTTCATAATTTAAAATAATTTTTAAAACCATTTTTGGTAATTTTTATAATTTATTTCTATTTTTAATTAATTTTCGAAAAATCGAAAAAATAAAAAAATTAAACGAATCATTTATATAGGGCTTTAGCGACAAAAGCGTCGTCATCTTGGGTGTTCTTGAGCTCAAGAACAACGACAACTCCATGTTCGAGGTGCTCGTTTGACCGACCATTATTCTCGGTTAAATTATGTTCTACGGCCAACTTAAACCTCACTCGTGTAGTACTATATAACATTACAACATCCAACAATCACTTTGATCAAAAAACAACAAACAATTAAAGATCTGGACTCTCAAATTCACTGTCGAGATCGTACACAGGTTTTCTGGGCAAACCGAAACCATGGCGACTCGACTTTCCACTTTCCATGCTCTAAAAATTAATCTAGGTTACGATCTTGATTCAAGTTATCTTAATGTTCAAATATATACTCCTTATGTCAAGGAACAAGACTAAAGCCAAAAATCACTTTATCATCAACAAAATAACCATGAATCATCACTAAGGTCAAAGTATATCGAATGACATGTTCTTAGAATTTTGGAAATTCCCGAGAAAATTCCAAATCGTGACGAAATGGACTAGTTTGACCATTTGTCACAATCAATATATTGATTGTTTAAGATGATCTATAAGCATTAATCTATAGTCCATTAACAATCTACAAGATGTATCAAATAAAAACATCAAAAACAATCAAATATATCGGATCGAAGCCTTTGCAAAATGTTGTCGGTATTTGTTTTTCATTCTGGGTTACCCAGAATTTTACTTTCGGTCAACGTCGGTCAACGATGTTTGACCAATAATAACTTGCAATCGAGACATCATTTAGTTGTACTACCACTTGCAGATTAAATCCTACATACCAAAGCTACAAAAACAACAACTATTACAACACAAAAAAATCAAAAGCGAACAACGATTTATGGCTCTTGACATTAGCTTGTCGAGACCATAATCAAGCTCTTGTCGTTTTGAAAAACTCCATTTTTAAAGCTTTTGATGCTTTATGGATCCATGATGGATCAACATAGATCAACTAAAAACACTCTATAACACTTTCTTAAACACTTAAACACAAATTTTTCTTAGCACACAAGATCAAAAATTGGTTTAGGTTTATACCTTTTCTTGAGGATCTTTGATCTTGGCTCTCTCCAATCATTTCTAGATGTTCTAGGGGTTAAAATGACCAAACACTTGAAGAATTTTGGAGGCTAGGTGAGAGAGAGAGTTGGTGAGAGCAAAGTTGCAAAATGGCTAGATTTTTTATGATTTTCTCTCTCTAAATCTCTTATATAATACTTGTCGATGTTGCTAGATCTGATTTAGTCGTGTCGATTGGAGGTTAAATTTCATCTTTTAGAAGCCACAAAGTCAACATAGTTGTTCACCTACTAAAGGTTTTGAAATTTTTACAAGTTAGCTTACTAAAAAAATGTGAAAAGGGCATTTTTGTCATTATTTAATTATTTTTAAATGGCATTCTAGACAAATGTACAAACTCTTGGGGTTTTACCCTAAGGGTTTAAAAAAACTTTAATTCCCAAAATTTTTCAAATTTAGGGTTTAAATAGAAAAATAAAATTTCTAAAATACAATTAGGGTTTCTAAAATAGAAAATTAATATACTAAAATATAATTAGGGCTTTATAATTATATTTAAGTTTAATGAACCCATTAGGTTTGCCAATTAGAATTAGGGTTTCTAATTTAGGGTTTAGGATTCTCGGTTTTGAAATTAGGGTTTCCCGAGCTATCGATTAGGGTTTCTAACTAGTATATTTAGTGTTTCTAATCCTAGATTAGGGTTTCTAATCTCTTATTAGGTTTATTAATATTAAACCTCATCCAATCAATCATTGATCAACATTTCTATACAATCCAAACACATATATCAACAATATAATTATTATTTTAATTATATTTTCTATCGAATCCTGTACAGAAATTAGGGTTTGGGTTTTTAAAGATGTTAAGCACAACTCTACTCTATTTTCTCGATCAATACACATATTGACTAATCCTCGAGACTTGTCTCTCAAATACACGATCTGATATTAATAATCGATATCAATATTAAAAAAAAATTATTCGTAAAATTTTGATTATTAGAAATCCCGGGTTATCACATTCACCCCTCTTTAAAAGGATTCCGTCCTCGGAATCACCGCTTTCTTATTCTCTACAATCTTTTAAAGTTGTATCATCAATTCATTTTTATCAACACAATATTAATTTGTGTTTCAAATTCTAACCTATGACTTGAATCTATAAAGGAAAACAATTCACAGCAATAACTAACCAAGATTACTCGCGTAATTAAATTCCTAAGCGAAATTGTTACCTACCACCTCCCGAGTAGACACTACATCTTGTGCCGTCATGGTGAATGTACGGGCAGTTGATCTTCCTGGCTGTGAAGGTCCTCGAATTGCCAAGGTTCCACCACCGGGTCCCTTGTTGACACTTTCCTTTTCTGCATTCTTCTTCGGACAGTTTCTAACCAAATGATCGGTTGATCCACATGCATAACAACCTTGAATCTTTTTCTTGATTTGGGACAATTGGGTGACATGTGCCCCTCTTGCCCACGATTATAACAGACTCCTTTCTTTTTCGAACATACTCTGGATGATTCTTCCCACAGATTCGCATGGCTCTCCTCCTTTCTTATTCCTTTGACCTTCTTTACCCCCGATTGGGTATTCTCACTCCACTTCCTCTTATTTGATTTACTACCACCACTTCTTCCTCCATCATTTGTCTTCTTCTTCTTCTCTCGATGAAAATCGAGATGTTTGACCTCGCTTCCTCCTTGAAAAGAATTAAGGCTTTTTCCAACAAAGCCCGCGACGTGTTGATTTGTAACACAACTACTTTGTTGTAAATCCCCGGCTTCAATCCATTCTCAAATCTTCTCGCTTTTCTTGCTTCTGTGTCCACCTGATGAGGTGAAAATCTTGTTAATTCGTTGAACTTAGCTATGTATTCAAAAACTGACATGTTCTCCTGCTTTAGTTCTAAGAACTTAACTTCCATCCGAGCTTGCATACTCGGCAAGAAGTAATTCTCAAAGAACAACTCCTTAAATCTTGTCCACGCCACCACCGTTTTACTAGCTCTTGCCTGATTAGTCTCCCACCAGTAATTGGCTTCTCCCTTCATTAAGTATATTTGCAAAAAAGCTTTTTTCTTCTTCCTTCTTTCACTGATGACAAACGAATTTTCTCCATTTCCTTCACCCAGGTTTGGGCTTCAATCGAATCCGTAGTTCCCTTAAATTCTGGTGGTCCCACCGCTTTAAAGTCCTTGAAGTTAGCCAATCTATCAGCTGGCTGATTTCTCACTCTTCCTCTTGCTGGAGCTCTATTTTCCATAGCTTCGGCTAGCATATCAACAAAATTCTGCATCGAGTCCGCTTAACCTCCTTCGTTATTCACTGATTGTTCTTCTCGTTGGTTTCGATTACGTAAATGCAAGCGGCATGATCGATTTAAATAAAAAAACTTTATATTAATATTCTTTCTCTATACAAATTCTTAACACAATATGAATTCAACACATAGTTCTCATATAATCGCATATTTATTCAAAAAGCACACAGTACATTTAGTACTTAACATATATAACTATCCCTTTTTAAATAATTTTAGGATTAACATATTCATTAACAACTGAATTCTTTTACACAAAAGTTGTAATTCTCCATTCACACACAACTATTCCCGGTTTATCAAACTTACCACACTTAGGGGTTCAAGAACTTGCCACAATTATATGAGTGTATGAACTTATCCTAGTCGGACCTTTGGCGTCCATTCATTTGAGGGGTTCAGAAACATTTCATATAATTATGAGTCATGAACTTACCATAAGTATGAGTTTTAAGAACTCACAAATTAATCTTAATCTTATATTCATATAGAAAATAAAGATTTCATTCATACAAACATATATATTTACATATGTTCAAACATCATTCTCGATATTACATAACTTAATATCATAAACTTCTACCAAAAGATACTATAACTTATATCTAAGTTGTCTAACGACCACTCCTTTCACCGGTCTTCTTCTTGTTGGGACACTTGTTGAATCAAATGACCCGTTCTTCCACATAAAAAACACTTTCTCATATTCGGGCTTAGGACAATGTAGAGATATGTCCTTCCTCGCTTCTGATTGAAGCACACATTCTTCCACATCATGCATTCTCCCAAGTGAGTCTTTCCACACTTCCACACTTCAGAGACTTCTTCTTCTTGGTTTGATTTTTTAGTATTATTGTTCTTGTCGTTGTTCCTTTTTCTCTTCTTCTTGCCCTTCTTGCTGGTTCCTTCAGACAATCCACCACATTCAGTCTTCATCTTCTCCACCTGCGCTTTTAGCTCATTCCGTTCTTCAGTCATTTCATGTAACGCCTGCTCTGTCTTCCATAACTCCTCTAAAAGAAATACTTTTTGCTTGAGTTCTTGAACTTCCACAGATAGTTGATCTTGTTCTCCAACTTTGATCTTATTCTTTTCTCCACCTTAGCTTCTTGGGACTCTCCTCCTCATCACCACTTAGATACATCTCGGGATAATCATCATGATCACTCCCAAGATTGATCATTAGGTTCATCTTTTCCCACTTCTTCAACCGATTCGCTTTGTCTTTGGCACCTCGACTCATGGCACCTTGCAGTGCAATGACCATTGGCATCTCCGTACTCATCTTATCTTCTCCGGACATCCTACAATCGGTTTAAACAACTTGATTAGCACTTTACCAAGACAAACTTCTACACTATATGTTTCCCACATTCTCTCACTATTGATACGCTTGACAATCCATCACATAGTACTCTAAATAAGTATTCTCTATCTCGCTTATGGTTATAATCCTAGGGTTTTCCCCACCCCACTTAAGGTTTATAACCTCATTTCTGACTTTGATACCAACTTTGTGGCCCCCCCAAATCAGGGTTACCCGACCCCGAGTTTGGTGCTCACGATCCACAATATAAATAATATTTAACTACCCATTCATATATAGATAGTAACATACATAAGACTTTATCGAGTTTGATAATACATTACCCCAGTTCTCTAACCTTAACATTACAAACATACCCTTTAGATATACATAAAGGGTTTACAAACATAACATACTAATAATGTTATTCATTAACTAATTTATTACAACGCCTTTTGCCTTTTGTCCTTTGGCACCTCCTCCTAACTTCTTCGTCCCTAGTGAAAAAGTTTTATTTAGCAAGGGTGAGCAACTAATTTGCCCATGAAGTTAAGACATACAATAAATGTATAAGAATCAAAAACAACAAACTATCTATTTTGATAGAATAAAACCAAAGTTCGGGAACTTTGAAATAGTTTGACAAATCGTTATTCAATAACAAGTCTTCTCAGTATACTATACAACAACAATAATTCAATAATGAAAGAGTACAACGCTTTCAAAGTTTCTATGATATTCTAATGAATAATCAAGAATCAATTCTACTGAAATAACAAAGTGGAATGTTTTCCAGTTTATCTTGAGTGATCACACTAGATCTTGAACTTATATTCTCGGGTATCTATCAAAGATTTACTTTGATAAATACTCGAGTGTATCGAGATAACCATAAAGATTAAATCATACCCTATGCAAGTACTTAAAGTGACCAACTCTTTGTACCCTATATTATGCATAATACTTAAAAGCGCATTGTGAAAATCGAATTCACGACCAATAAAATGTTCCTTTATATAAAAGGTTGTTCTTCTCGATCTTAGAATCAAGATTTTGATTTAACAACGAAAAATCTTTGGGATTTCAAATTCTATTTACTTCTCGATCTAGCCGAAATAATTGGCATCGATCATCGATAAATAATTGAATTCTCTTTTCGAACCTATCAAATTCAAACAAATGTTAAATCTAGCTAGAATAATTAGCTAAGACATTTCTCGAACATAATTTGACAATAAACAGAATTATCATCTTTGTCGATTCTAACTTCTACGAGATATAAATATCCAACAACAAGAATTCTACGAATATATATTTTCCAAATCAATAATTCAATTGAACTATTAAGCATGCACTAATTATGAATTATCAAAAATAAATCCTTGGGCGTGGTCTAATTAATAATAATTAACCACCATAATAATTAAACAATATTAACTTTCGAGGTTGAGTTAGGAACTTGCCTCTTCCTCTGATTACAACTACACAAAAACTTATCTGCTTTGAAAGACCTATAACCAATAATATCGGTCTCACCATTAGCACAATACATTATATACACACACATCATTGTATTCTGCGATCAAACTTATCCTAAACACATTACCACATAGCACATCGGTGTTTATAACCTATATAAACACTTATCAAGTCTAACTATTTTGATCCTAGTTGGACTTGATCCATTCTCGGTGTTACGGTCACCTATCCAAATTAACACGATTATTATCTCTTAAATTTGGTCTCTAAGCTTTAATATTAATTTAGATAAGTCGATTATCAATAATAATATTTTTCTAAAGCTTTTAATAATTATCAAAACAATTATTATAATTTATAATAATTTTTCAAATATCGAAATCATTTTAAATGATTTAATTATCAAATAATCTTATCATTATTAATATTTAATAATATCAAAATATTAATAACATACTTGTCAAAATATTAAAGTTATTATTAATAACTTAAAATATTTTAAATCAACAATATTCCACTTAAATGATTTTTAAAGTAATTAAAATCATTTTTAAATCATCACCATTAATATATAAATATTAATGAAATTATCATCTAAATATTAAAAGTCATTAATTATAACTTAAATATTTTTTAATCATTTTTCTCATTTTTAAATAATTTTAAATCAATAAAACCATTTTTAATTCATTTATTTAATATAACAATTAAATAAATCTAACATCATTAATATTAATTTATTAATGAGAATTCTCCAAAAATATTGAAAATTATATTTTATAATTAAAAATATTTTCTAACACTTTATTCTTAATTAAAATGATTTTTAAATCATTAAAATCATTTTATCTTATTTATTTAATTTAATAATCAAATAAATCTAATATCATTAATATTAAATTATTAATGAAAATTCTCCAAAAATATTAAAAGTTACATTTTATAACTCAAAATATTTTTAAATACATTATTCTTATTTAAAATGATTTTTCATAATATTAAATCATTTTCTCTAATTTATTTAATATATTAATTAAATAAATTAAATATCATTAATATTTAAATAATTATAAATATTAATGAAAAATATCCCAATTAATTAGAAATTATTTTTCATAATTTAAAATAATTTTAAAATCATTTTTATAATTTTTATAATTTATTTCTTATTTTTAATTATATTTGGAAAAAGCAGAAAATAAAACTAATTAAACCGTCGCTATAGGGCTTTAGCGACAAAAAGCGTCATTGTTGGTGTTCTTGAGCTCAAGAACACCGACAATCCATCCGTCATCAATTTGCTTTCGTTTGACCAATCATTATTCTCGATGTATTCATATTACAGGCCAACTTAAACCTCACTCGTGTAACACTACAATATCCAACAAGAACTTTCTAGGTTATGATCATACACGGATTTTCCTCGGGCAAACCCGAAACCCGGGTTTCTGACTCGACTTGCCACTTTCCAAATTTCTAAATTAATCTAGGTTATGATCTTGATTCAAGCTATCTTAATGTTCAAATATATACTCCTTATGTCGAGGAACAACACTAAAGCCGAAAATCACTTTATCATCAACGTAATAACCATGAATCACACGGTCAAAGTATGTCGATGGCTTGTTCTTAGAATCTGAAATTCCCAAAAAAATTCGATCGTGATGACGAATGGACTAGTTTGACCATTTGTCACAATCAATCTATCGATTTGTTTTAATGTTCTATAAGCATTAATCTATAGTCCAATTAACAAGCTACAAGATTTATCAAATAACAATATCAAAACATAATCAAATATGTCGATCCTAAGCCTTGCAAAATGTTGTCGGTATTTGTTCAAGCACTTACAGGTTGCCCAGATTCGGCTTTCGGTCAACGCGTCGGTCAACGATGTTTTACCTTAAATAACTTGCAATCTAGACATCATTTAGGTGTACTACCACTTGCAGATTAAAGCCTACAAACCAGGCTACAAATAACAACTATTACAACGCTAAAATCAAAAACGAGCAACGATATATGGCTCCTGACATTAGCTTGTCAGACCATAATCAAGCTCTTGGACAGTTTTTCAAAAACTCCATTTTTTAAGCTTTTGATGCTATGGATCCATGATGGAGCAACATAGATCAACTAAAAACACTCTATAACACTTTCTTAAACACTTAAACACAAATTCTTTCTTAGTACACAAAATCTATGATTGGTTTAGGTTTATACCTTTTCTTGAGGATGCTTTGATCATGGCTCTGACAATCTGATCTAGATGTTATAAGGGGTTAAAAATGACTGAAACACTTGAAGAATTCGGAGGTTAGGTAAGAGAGAGAGTTGGTGAGAGCAAAGTTGCAAAATGGATAGATTTTTATGATTTTTCTCTCTCTAAATCTCTTATATAATACTTGTCAAGTTGCTAGATCTGATTTAGGTGTCAATTGGAGGTTTGGTTCTTTGAGCTTTTAGAAGCCATAAAAAGTCAACATAGTTGTTCACCTACTAAAGGTTTTGAAATTTTTGCATAAGTTAGCTTACTAAAAATGTGAAAAGGGTATTATTGTCATTATTTAATTATTTTAAATGGCATTCTAGACAAATGTACAAATTCTTAGGGTTTGACCCTTAGGGTTTAACCCTAAGGGTTTAAAATTCTAGTTCCCAAAATTTTCAAATTTAGGGTTTAAATAGAAAAATAAAATTTCTAAAATACAATTAGGGTTTCTAAAATAGAAAATTAATATACTAAAAATATAATTAGGGCTTTCTAATTATATATAAGTTTAATGAACCCATTAGGTTTGCCAAATAGAATTAGGGTTTCCTAATTTAGGGTTTATAATTCCCGATTTTGAAATTAGGGTTTCCCGGCTATCGATTAGGGTTTTTAACAGTGCGTTAGTGTTTCTAATCCCGAGATTAGGGTTTCTAATCTCTTACTAGGTTTATTAATATTAAACCTCATCCAGTCAACCATTGGTCAACATTTCTATACAGTCCAAACACATAATCAACAGTACAATTATTTTAATTGTATTTTCTATCGAATCCTGTACAGAAATTAAGGTTAGGGTTTCTAAAGATGTTAAGCACAACTCTACTCTATTTTCTCAGTCAAAACACATATTGACTAATCCTCGAGACTTGTCTCTCAAATAAACAGTACAATATTAACAGTCAATGTCAATATTAAAAAAAAAAATTATTCGTAAAATTTTGATTATTCGAAATCCCGGGTTATCACAGTTGCCATACGGTGCAAGATTCATTCAGCATTATATCCAGTATTCCAATTAGAAGTACTGTCTTTTCGAGGTAAGGGATGTTATTTTTTTAAAATGATATTATTTCTTCTAATATCATTATGCCGGAATATTGGTAAGATTTTTCTTGTAAAATCCTTGTGTTTTAGTGTTGGGGTTACTATTCACATATACGACACTATTCACGAATACGACACTATTCACAGAAAAATTAAATTTTTGTTTTTTGTCCAAAATATCTATTATGGATACTAGCTTTGATTGTATCCATGTTTTGATCATTCTTGAATTTTACTCCATTATGAATATTTATGAAGTATTTTTGAACTCGGATTGTTTAAAGTACGAATCCTTAATATTTGTTCTTTTGTTTCACTGGATTCGTTTTCTTTAAAATATTTTTTATCATCCTCAGTCCTAAATGATGATATTACTGAATATCTTTGGCCTGTAGTGCAAAGATGAATGAATTTTTGATGAATATCTTTGGCTTTATAGTGCAAAGATGAACAGGTGTTGAGATGAACATGACCAACTGATGAATATCTTTGGCCTGTAGTGCAAAGATGAATATTTGATTCAAGATGTGTATTGATTGATGTTACAGGGGTAAAATATTGATGATGGACTTTTAAATTCATAGATAATAGTAGATTTCATTCTCTACGTAACTCTTTTATGAATTATTATTTCCGCTGCGAATATTGATTTAAAATTTGTTGTCTATTGTATCCTATCAGATTTTTCTTTGTTGAAGACTAACGATAATTTGTTCTATATTATCTTAGTCATAATATTCTTTGTTGGGCTAGTTAAGCTCACCCTTTTCTTTTTTGTTCCATTTTTCTTCTCAGGAGGCGAGAATGTAGCGAGTTCTAGTCGGGGAATGGAATGATGGTTCTAGAAGTTGTCTTAGTAGTCCTCACTATTTTGTAAAATAGTGTATCAATAATTGTAATGAGAACTTATTTGAGTGTGGATATTGTCTAGATGACAATATTTGTATTTAAACTCCCAGTTTATGTGTTTTCGTATTTTGCACGACAATTGTAATAATAAAGTTGTAGTTGTTTCTGTACCATGTATTTGGCGACTCAGAATGGGTATTGTATACCTATTTTGGGGGCGTCACAATTGTGAATTTAACTAACATCTTTGGTGGTTCAGGTAAAGACAGGTGATGAAAGTTATATTTGTCTTGGGTATAATAAATAACTGTTGATGAGTATTACAGGGATAAAATTGATGATAAACTTTTAAATCATAGAAGTTAGTAGATATCATGCTCTACTTGACTCTTCTAATTGATTGCTTATTCCGCTGCAGTTAAACATGTTGTCTATTATATTCTATCAGTTGTTATACTGTTGAAGGCTAAGGATAATTTATTCTTCATTATCTTAGTCATAATATTTCTTACTGGGCTAGTTGAGCTCACCCTTTCTTTCACTGTTCTCTTCAGGAAATGAGAATATAGATGGGACGAGACGGGGGGAAATGGAGTGATGGTCCGAGATGGTGGCTATAGTAGTCCTCACTATTTTTATAAAATAGTGTGATAATAATTAGAATGTGGACTCCATTGAGTGTGGATATTCTCTGAAGGCAATATTAGTGTTTAAACTCTCGGCTATGTTTTGTCGTATTTTTTCTTGACAGCAGTTGTATAATTAAGTTTGTAGTTGAGTTCTGTACCATGTATCTGGCGACTTAAGATGGGTGAAGTATACCTGTTTTGGGGGCGTCACAAAAGAGACCTCCCCCATTCATCATCACTACTAAATTTCAAAAACGTTCTTGTTTATAAATGGCAGAAATAATGGGCAGGCATAGATAGATACTCACTTGAGAAGACTCTGATAATCCATCGGAAAGACTTTTTAGGAATCTTTTCTTAATTTTTCACTATATTTTACACATAGTAGTATTACAGACTCATGATAAAATAGATATGGCCACAGTATCAATCAATTCCCGCCCCTTGGTTTCAAAAGGTAAGAGTATAACACATAGTACTGAAAGAAGTAATACAACCTCAAATAGAAGGATTGCAGTTGCTTGATGACAACCAGGCACCAATTGGACGGCTACATGTGGGCTTATCATGCCCCCGATTCTTCCCACAGAACTTGCAACTCCAAAACCAGTCGCCCTCATAGAGGTCGGGTATATATAAGAAAAACGCAATTGCTTTCCTTAATAAAAGAACAAGTGAAAAATGAAAGAAAGCCTTCAACATTCAACATAAGTGCATATTCCGTACGTACCTCTGGAGCATATATGGTGGCGACAGTGAATGTTCCAAGCAATAACATATGGGATCCAAAATGAACATAAGCTGGACTGATGGAGTATTTTTTGATGGAATCTTTTTTACTTCATCCTAAGAATGTCTATAGTCCATAAGACAATAAGATACTGGCATGTAGTATTTGTTTATCTCCACTTTAAAGTAGCAAGATAAAACATGGAATTTTTTTCATTTATTGTTTAAATTTAAATTTTAAACACATTTATCAATTGGAAAAATTATGCGTTAACAATTATAAGTACATGTTAACAGTTGAAATACATATTCATGTTAAACCACCCACATGAATCGAGCTATCTTATAATTTATATATATATATATATACATTATTTGATTCTAATGATAAACTAATTCTCAGTTGTACACATTTCAACCTCACTGAGATAATTTTTCAAACACCACAAGGGCATTATGCATAGCTAAAATCCCAGAATATGATACATGTTTATACATGATTCTTGCAAAAAAGAAATTCATCCTTATTAGTTATTACTCCAAACTTATGCAATATCTCCAATTCTCCATGGGAATAAGCATGTGAATGATATTCCTATTTACATATGATTTGATTATGATATATATATATATATAAATGAATATGCAAGTATGCTTGCATTAAGAAAAGATGTAAAGTCCTTTGATAGATAATAGAAACATATGTACAAGGACTTAGAATGAATTGATCAAATGTGTTAGGTTGATCCTACATAAGTAAAACAGCTTTGTAAAGTCCTTAAAAAGAAATGTACAAGGACTATTAATATAGAAAGATCAAGCATGTTAGGTTGATCTTATAATGTAATAGATAGGCTTGTCTGATCGTCGAGCACTACACCAGTAATCGTAGTCTGCCAGGAGAGTCAAGAATAACTCGAGAGCTATCGAGGCAGAATCGTAGTCTGCAAGATAGTAGATCTCAGAGTTCGTAGACTTCCAGGAGAGACAAGAAAGGATCGTAGTGTGTCGAGTAGAACTTCCTCGGAACCATAGTCTACTGAGGAAGTCATGTTCAGAATCGTGAAAACGACACCTTTCGCCTACGAAGCCGATCGAGAATCCTGCCAAAGCCAAGTCAAGAATCGTAGACTACACTCAGAGTTGTAGAGTCTACTAATCATACCAAAGGTAGAGATCGTAGTCGAGCAAGATCATATGAAGACAACAAGCACAACAACAGAAATCGTAGTGTCAAGATCTGATCTCAGAGTCGTAGTGTCTGCACAGCCAAAGCTGAATCGTAGAGTGTAGAACTAAGACCTCAATAGATGTGTTCACAATGCCAAAACAAAATCGTAGAGCAAATACGATTCTCAACAAATGAGCACTCCCTGAATATCCAAAGGAATGAAGCCTCTAGTTGGTAATGCAAAGATACATCTCACTTGAAGAAAGCCAAAGAGCACTCAACGAGTGGCATACAAGCTAACAGAAGACCTAAGCACCAACCCAATCAGCATCAAGATCGAGTTGTGAAGCCATTCGAGATGAAGTCTTCCACAAGATGATCATAAGAAGACTTCAATAGCTGACTAAGGAAAGTCGACATATCACGATGGTGTCAAGTAGAAGATGACAACGATCTTGGAAGTAACCAAGATCGTAGTGTTTGCCAAACAAAAAAAGCCGATGGAGTACACACTAAGATCTTGGTCGACCTCTACGAATAACAAGGCTAAAGTGATTAAGCATTGGGTCATCCATTGATGATAAGTGAGCGGAGATCACAAGGAGAAAGCGAAACTGACACGCCCACAAATCTGAAGTGTCTTGTTATTCGTAAAAGGCCGAAAGCAAGAATCGAGCCATCGATGTCGAGAAGCGGTCGAGGCAAATAGAAGTGTCGAAGCCTTTGCACAAGAAGAGGAAGAGGTGTTCCACATTGAAGATCTAATGAACACTCTTCAAGATCGTAGTGTTAATTCTCACATCAAGAAGCAAGTCAACAAGACACTACGATCAAGTCCAAGAAGACATATGCATCGAGAATCGTAGAGTTCGAATAATCAAGATTGAAGCATTGGCAGCGACTTCAATCTGAAGATTAATATTCAACAAAGCTTATTGAGAGCATCGATGCAAAGGACAACCTCTCGATCGAGAAATCGGAAGGGTGAAATAAAGTCGACGACACCTTGCCCAAGATATCAAAGTGACATATCTAATGGGGTAGGTGAAATAGTAGAGCTGCGATGTCGAAAAGTCGAGAAAAAGATGTCATGTCACATCTGCGATCTCGCACCAAATAACTCGAGATCTGTGAAGCATAGCTTTCAACGGCTACTTTCCAACGGGAAGATTGGGAGAAGTAGTATAAATCAACAGAGCTTCAAAGATCAAGAGTTGCTGATGATTGTGAAGTTGTAGAATCGTTGAGTTGGTGAATGCTATTGTTGACTCTACGAGTTCCACTAAAGATCAATAGAACAAGTCTCAATGATAGTGAGACTACCAAGGTGGAAGTGAAGCATCTTTGAAGAAGGAATCAAACAGATCAAAGCTTCACTCAACAAAGATGAGAATGCCACTGAAGATGGCGACCAAGTGAGAGCCGAGAAGGCGAAGAAGATAGCATTCGGAAAAAGTGGCTAAGTACAAAGAAGATCATCAGAGAGCCACTCTACGAATCACCATGAACCAGAAAAGTTGAAATCCGAACAAGTGCGAAACCATATCTCAAAAAGTATTCAAGAAGGGTTAAGGGATTGCTAAGTGCCGAACAAAGTCTACTAAAAGCATAGAGACTTAGCAAATCCAGGATGGTGATGGTGCATAAGTGATACGATGAAGAAGATGAAGCGAGAAAAGAGTAAAGATCAACATTGCATCAAAGAAGATGTGGTCCAGACTCAAAGCAGAATGCAAAGAGGACCACACCAAGCTGCTAAGTACAAAAGATGTTCAGAGCTTAATGACATCTTAGCAGCTCAGCACCAACAACAACAACAACAACTACAACAACAAGAAGCCAGGGCCTGAGGGGTCCTTGTCCGGAGGGACTAAATGAAGTTCCAAGCTTCTTTGGGCTTGAAGAGTTCTGAGGAACTAGAGAAGTTCCAAGGCTGCTGGCCTTGAAGAGTTCTTAGTGAACTGAAGTCCCAAGGCTCTTGGCCTTGAAGGAATCTTAGTGATTCAGGGTGCTGCCCTTCCTTAGTGGAAATCCTGCTAGTTGAAAGCAGAAGAGTGGATTAGGAGCTTGAGTCTCTGAACCACTTAAAACCCCTGTGTCTTTTACTTTATGTCATTTACATTATGTACATTAACTGCTATAATCATATGTATGTTTTTAACTGCTTACCACTTGAACTAACTCTACGAACAATGTATGTATGATTATGATTATATCAATGAAGGGATCTTTTACTTATTCCGTTGTGCTTGAAAAGATTCTTATGTTTGTCATTTGCTAAATTATTAGCAATACAAAATAAATCAGAAAAGTATTTGAAATCAAAAGGATCTATTCAACCCCCCCCCTTCTAGATCTATTGTGCCTACTGGGAACTAACAATTGGTATCGAGAAGGTTCTCATGCTATATTCAAAAGCTAATCGCTTTGAGTCTGATCCTAGGCACAAACATTGTTCTAAACTTAGTTTAGTAGTAAGTCACTTTATTATATGCGATGAGCTCACACGTTGGAAATATTGTGTATGCAGTAAATGTGTATATACACTGAAGCTTTTCTCAGATTGGTCCATGTTCTTGATTGCCATATCAACAAGACCAATCCTTGCTCGATGTCAATCTCGTTGTCTGAAGACCAGGCTAGAAAGCTCAAGAGACATCAACGAAAAAGATCAAACATCCACCACTGAAAAGATGAAAAGGCCATACATGCTAAGTAATGCTTATCCGGAGAAGAAGAAGAACTTCTCAACCATGTATGCGGTCAACCTGCAGCTGGATGTAAATCTTGTGAACTCAAGGATGTCAAAGAATTAGAGATGCTGACACTCTCTTAGCTTGTATCTTCAAGACCACAACCGATTGACTGAAGATCAACTGGAGCAACTAGCTGTCAAGTCAGAAGCAAATGAGAAAACATGCACATCAATGCCTAAACTCAGTATATCTAAGATAAATGACAGTTAAGAAACTGGCAGCAAAAAGGTACGGTTCCTCACTAATATAGATATGAACATCATATTTGCACCTTACTTATGAACTATAACAATTTTCCTTCAAGTATTCATAATCTATCTAAAAAGGTGAAGAGAAAGTACACTAATGATGGAAACTCAAATGTCTATAAACTTTCTCTCCATCCAAGTTTTAGGTTGAAGATGACATCTTGAAAGAAATCTGAAATGGGTTTAAGAGCATCATGAGTTAAACTAATTTTATGTGAAGTAATCTTTCTTGATGGGTTAATATGTATGTACATCCTATGTTCTAAGTGTTTGATAACACACGTAGTATGATCGATCTACAAAAGTATCTTGAAGATTTATAAAGCGATCACCTCCATGAATCAACCGAGATACAAATAATTCGTAGAGTTGATTCTCACTCTGAAGAACATTTAAACTCTGTGAACATAACCAAGAAAATGATGAAACCATCAAAGAAAAAGAGTGTTTTATTAAAATAGCAAATCTTACACACACTCACCATAAATGCATCTCAAAATGTATTATCTAAATGAGTTACATGCATGAATATGATTTGATGGTGATCAATATGATGATTATCTAAATATATGAGGAACATGGGTTTAGAAAACTAACCTAGCAGGACCCATTTAACCATGGGTACCAAAAATAGAAATTTATAACTGCGGTACTTGGTCTATCGACCACACTAAGGAATGCTAAAGCGAAAGACTTGATCGAAGAAAGATTCAACCATCGAAGGCTTAAGATTGTTCGAAATGATTACGATAAAATTCCTATATGTCAAAGCACGTTCTTGAAGACTTCTTGAGCTAATCTAATAAAGCTCACATGGTTGATCTTTATATGGAAGCGAGGGCCATTCAACAAAAGAATAAAAGGGTCTTATATGCTCAATCATGCAAAGCATGTCATAAGAAAGAATCCTCGAGGAAGCTCACTATAGAGGATCATCGAGCATCAATCATGAGGAACTTATTATGGGAGCAGAAACTCAGCAAGCACAAATAACAAGAAATACTACGTTAGTAGTCTTTGTCGAAGGATCGTAGAATGATCAACCACGAAAATGCCCATTTCTACGATATAAGAAGATTTAATGACTTCATCGAGAAGAGATATGCATGGTTGCCTTCTACTACACATGAAGAAGAACTCACACCTCTCTGAAGAAGACAGATCAACTATGGGGGCGATGTCGCTAACGAAGATGTCTGAAGCTCTAAACCATCGAGAATATACTATGAAGCGCATGTACCAACTCTGAGTCCCAAAACTTTGTGGGTGATGAACCAAATGAAGATCCATAGTCGGTAGGAACGTCTCAAAATGTACTCATTGATAACCTTTCGACCACCCAACTCAAAATCGTGGAGTACCTACGATCGACATCGATCGTAGTGTAAAAGCGAGAGGACACCACGATTACGACCGGTCAATTGTCTAAAGTTGGAAGAGGACTCCCCACCAAAAAAGGTCAAATGAGATATCAGTGCAAATCACTTCTAAAGTATTTCATCTGAAAAGCGCCTCAGGGACAAACCTGACCCTTAGCTCACTCTAAGAGGTTGGCCCTTCCTGAGCTACCTTAACCCGGAAGGATTGCTTAATCAAGTTCATCTCAAGGACCAAAGTCGATCAACGATCGTAGAATAAAGTTTTAAGAGAACTCAACGATCGTGATGTGAACCTCAATGATCGTGAAGCAACCTCAACAATCGTAGAAGAAGACTCGACGATCGCGAGTCTTACGAAGAGGATACTCTAGCTCATGAGGAGCTTGGAAGAACGAGACAATTGCTCAACCATTCAGATTATGAGAGATTAGTTCAAATGATGGTTTGGAAAGATGTCTTCTAAAGAAAAACTGCCCCAAGGTTTCATAAAGTACATCGATGGTTGAGGCATGCGGTTTCAAATGAAGAAGTAATGTCAAAACCATCCACTACAACATCTCTCAAAAGAATTGATCGTTGAGTCAACAAAGGAAAACGTAGAGTCCATAGTTGCCCTATCATGCTACTCTACGAACTCAAAAAGGTCGTCAAAGGTCAATCCACGTCAATCAAACGTCTACTCTTCTAAAAAGAGACATCTAACTAAAAAGTTAATGGGGAGTTCTGACTTATTATTGGGCATCGTGCAACCAATGGTTAGTTGACACGTCATAACATATCTGATGTGAGAAGGAAGCTGCCATAAAGACAAATTCAAAATCTGCAAATAGTTACCGAAACTCTTGAACCTCTCTCCCTCCCATTTTCAAACCCTAGAATCTCTTTGAAGCCAAACCAATCAAACTTCGAGAGCCCAAATCACATTCACTATCTCTCAAATCTCTCTAAACCACATACCCATATACCTTGAACTCCTCAAATGGCGAGAATGGAAAGTTATAACGGCATTCAACTCGGCTTTACAAAGTTTTGAAAATCGAGAAAAAGTTCAAAGACATTCTTGAACTTGTAAAGAAAGTTGGGTTCTCTGAGTGTCTTGAGGCCCAACTCTCAGTATATCTGAAACTAGTAAAGCGAAGTTCTACTCAAATGCTTCAACAAACTCACGGAACCGACACTACTAAGGTTAAAGGATCTAGTCTCGAAGATAAGAGCATCGAGACATCAATCAATGCTTAGGGTTTCCAAATCAAGGTCTGATAAACTGGATGAAGTCGACATTGAAGAAGGCGAAGAGGCTTATGCGATATCAAAAGAAACCCTAGTCTGAAGGATATGAAGAAAAGGAATTTCTGAGGAATTTGAATTCCTTCTTTGAGATAGTGGGAAAATGTATATTATGCAAAAGATACTGCACATGACAACATGATTCGACCAACAAATATTGAAGATTATATACGCATAGTTACGAAGAAGCAAATCAACTTTGGAGTTATCTTGTTTCGATCAAATCTCCAAATGGATAGAAAAATTTGAGTTGAAGAAATCCACAGAAAACCACTTACAAAAGTGTTCCATGGAAGACTATTAAGCATAATAATGAAGAAGAAGTTAGGAAGCAAAATCAAGGATAATGAGGAGAACCTCTAATGTGTGCACAAAATAATGTCTCCACAATTGTTTGTGAATTGGAAGAAAAACCCAAAAAAAGAAAATAGGAGGTTGACAACCTGGGCGGCAAAGAAAATCATCTCTGCAAAGAAGAGGAAGGCAAAGGAGGTAGAAAACTTCTGAGTCTGATGACTACTTCTGTACAAAGAAAAACCACACCAAACCGAAGAAAATCCAAAGGTGTGAGGAAAATCGAGGCTCCACCAAGAAGTCTCTCCATTGACAATTTGGAAGAAGAGGAAGAAAAGGACTCAACTGCAAAAAAATCACAAAGAGAAGAAGTAACAGATTACTTCAAGGCCACCCAGAAAAGAAAGCAAAGTGATGAAGCAGACCATCCCAGTTCCCCAGAAAAGCTATCTTCAAAAGAAGAGAACGTAGAGAGAAGAAGAAGAAGAAGCTGAAAGCCCCAACAATGTGTCTCCAAAGAACAAATCCAATGATAAAGGTGCGCAAGATTCATGGAAGAAAATGCGAAATCGATGATGAAGAAAAGCTACAAAATGACCCATCTGAATCTCCAGTGAAAATGTTCAAATAAGATCTCATTATAAATCAAAAAGATGATGAGATCGAAAAGGAATATATGCCCCTCATGTTGCTAAAACATCAAGCTAGCATGATGGTGATATAAATGAAGATGATTCTGAAGAAGAAGGACATGCCCCCACATCAATGATGAAAATCAAGAAAATTTTGCGATGATGATTCAAAGCTTCAGAGTCGAAAAAGAAGAAGAGTCGACTCTCCTATAGATGAACCTCGAAGAAGAAGGAGGAGCCACCGATTGATAGCTCAATTTGCTTCCAAAAGAGAAAGTGATCACTCTAATCACGATCGTTGAATTAAGTGATGATGAATCCGAATCGATGAAGAAAATGATGAAGATGGAATTAGTGATGAATCCAAGGAAGATCTTGGTGAAGAAGGTTACGAAAATGAAATTCATCAAGAAGACTTCATTGAAGAATCGATGAAGGAAGTCGACAAGATTCACGGATCAAAAAGGGAAGAAATAGGAAAGATTCTGATTACGCACTTCGAGAATCGGAGGAACTAGAATATTATCCTGTCTCTCTCCCACCCGAAATTACGAGAAGAATTGTAGTGGAAGTCTTTGATGAGCCACCAAGAGAACCACCGACAAGATGGATAAATCGAGAAATGAACAACTTGAGTTGTAAGGATGACTACGAGATGAAGTGCTCCATAACTAGAAAAATATGGAGTTAGATTGCACAACTATACTGTACAACTCTGAAGATCTTCTGATGAGGTGGTTCTTCCCATGGATGCCATGGTTAAAAGGCACACACTGATAGAGATGAAAGTTACTTCATTGGTGCTACTCTCGGTTTCAAATTTGGAACTAGTGTCACAAAAACTTCCCGGGGTTAAGAAGTTTGCAACCATGATGATCGATCAACGACAAGCCCTACTATAAGATCTATCGACATCTTTGAAAATCATTATATTCCTTATGATCGTAGAGTGGACTCTGATGGAAAAAGGAATATGGCAAAGACACTGATCGTAGAGTCTGTTCACTCTACCACTGATGATGATCAAGTCCAGAATCAGATGTCTCCATCTGCCCAAGCACAACTATCTAACATTCCTTCATCATCCAACGATGATTGGAACTCAACAATTCTTGATTCTCAACACCTTCAAAAATCTGTCCAAAGAATGAAAATCGTAGAGTCCAATCTAGTGTTCAACAAGAGACTACCCAACCAAATGATCAAATCTCTATGGAGCAAGAGCTAATGAAAAACTTCGATGAACTGATTGAGAAGATATCTCTAATCAATGAAGAATCGAAAGAGGTTGATGACAATGGAGATGATTCGATTCAAGATAGATTCAAGCAACTATGGTTGATGTATCCCTCAAAATCAAAGAGAGATCACATCTATCTCAAGGCTCTACATGATCAAAAGAGCGAAAGCTCTACTAGAACACAAAAGACAAATGAAGAGAAACTCCAAGTCCTCTCTCGACAAGATTGACAACATGAATCGGTCTTTCTCCATGCAACTTGAGTTAAGCCAACAAGAACTCAAGATTGAAGTTGGTAACTCCTCTTATCTCTAATGGGCGACTTATGTCCAACATGGAGCAACTCTCCCAAATGATTAATGACAAAAAGGGGAGAAAAGAGAGGCATAGAAAGGGGAAGAAAAGAGGCACTCAGAAAGAGCAAGAGAGAAGGAGAAAGAAAAGAAGAGAAGAAGACAGAAGACAGAAGAAGAAAGTTGAATCATCATCTAAGATGGCCAAAGGATGATGGGGAGCCCTAAGGCGAGGGGGAGCAGAGCGAACCCAGAAGAAGAAGAAGAAAGAATAGCTCCACATCCTAGGGGAGCAAGGAGGAGAAGAAAAGGAATCAAACAGATGAATAATAGTTGATCAGCGGACATCCACGAAGCATACATGGAGCCAAAGAGGTACATCTCTAACTAGTTAGGTATGTTACGGATCCGAGGATGTAAAATGTCGATATATTAAAATTCCACATCATTATAAATGACATTCATGATTATCTGTTTTAGAAATACAACTTTGCTCACTTTATATATAAGATTCATTCATAACATGCATATGCACTTATTGTTTTTATCATAATCAAATAGGGGAGATTATCGGGAATAAACATGTGAATGATATTCCTATTTATATATGATTTGATTATGATATATATATATATATATATATATAATGAATATGCAAGTATGCTTGCATTAAGAAAAGTATAAAAAGTCCTTTGATAGATAATAGAAACATATGTACAAGGACTTAGAATGAATTGATCAAATGTGTTAGGTTGATCCTACATAAGCAAAATAGCTTTGTAAAGTCCTTAAAAAGAAATGATGTACAAGGACTATAAATATAGAAAGATCAAGCATGTTAGGTTGATCTTATGATGTAATAGATAGGCTTGTCTGATCGTCGAGCACTGCACCAGAAATCGTAGTCTGCCAGGAGAGTCAAGGATAACTCGAGAGCTATCGAGGCAGAATCGTAGTCTGCAAGATAGTAGATCTCGGAGTTAAGTAGACTTCTGTGGAGAGCGAGGAAGGATCGTAGTGTGTCGAGAGAAGAACTTCCTCGGGCCGTAGTCTGCTTGAGGAAGTCATGTTCAAAATCGTAGAGACAGACACGCCTCTGGTAGGCCAAGTATCATATGCGAAGCTAAGTCGAGAATCGTAGACTACACTCGAGAGTCGTAGAGTCTACTAATCATACCAAAGGCAGAGATCATGAGTCGAGCAAGATCGGATGAAGACAACAAACACAATGATAGAAATCGTAGTGTCAAGATCGATCTCGAGTCGTCGTGTGTCTCGCGCTGACCCAAGCTGAATCGTAGAGTCGTAAACTAAGACCTCAACAGATGTGCTCATGAATGCCAAAGCGAGAATCATAGAGCAAATCACGATTCTCAACAAATGAGCACTCCCGAATATCCAAAGGAATGAAGCCTCTAATTGGTAATATGCAAGATACATCTCACTTAAAGAAAACCGAGAGAGCACTCAACGAATGGCATGCAAGCTAACAGAAGATCTAAAGCACCAACCCAATCGACATCAAGATTGAGTTGTGAAGCCATTCGAGATGAAGTCTTCACAAGATGATCATAAGAAGACTTACATGGCGGACTAAGGAAAGTCGACATGTCATGGATGATTTGTCAGTAGAAAGATGACAACGATCTTGGAAGTAACCAAGATCGTAGTGTTTGCCAAACAAAGAAGGAACCGATGGAGTACACACTGAGATCTTTGGGCGACCTCTGAATAACAAGGCTAAAGTGATTAAGCATTGGGTCGATCCATTGATGATAAGTGAGCGGGAGATCACAAGGAGAAAGCGAAATTTGGACATGCCACAAATCTCGAAGTGTCTTGTTATTTCGGAAGGGCCGAAGCAAGGAATCGAGCCATCGATGTCGAGAAATAATCGAGGCAAATAGAAGTGTTGAAGCAATTGCACAAGAAGAGAAGAGAGGTGTTCTACATTGAAGATCTAATGAACACTCTTCAAGATCGTAGTGTTGTTCTACACATCGATCAACAAGAAAGACACTACGATCAGAGTCCAAGAAGACATGCATCGAGAATCGTAGAGTTCGAATAATGAAGATTGAAGCATTGGCAACGGTTCAATCTGAAGGGTAATATTCGAACAAGCTTTATTGAGAGCATCGATGCAAAGGACAACCTCGATCGAGAAATCGGAAGGGTGAAATAAAGTTGTCGACCTTCCCAAGATATCAAAGTGACATCTCGGCGGGGTTGGTGAAACAAGATGAAGCTGCGATGTCGAAAAAGTCGAAAAAGATGTCATGTCACATCTGCAGTCTGCACCAAATAACTCGAGATCTGCGAAGAAATTTGAATAGCTTTCAACGGCTACTTTCCAACGGGAAGATTGGGAAGCAGTATAAATCAACAGAGCTTCAAAGATCAAGAGTTGCTGATGATTGTGAAGTTGCAGAATCGTTGAGTTGGTGAATGCTATTGTTGACTCTACGAGTTCCACCAAAGATCAATAGAAACAAGTCTCGGTGATGATTGAGACTACCAAGGTGGAAGTGAAGCGACTTTGAAGAAGGACTCAAATAGTCAAAGCTTCACTCAACAAAGATGAGAATGCCATTTGAAGATGGCGGCCAAGTTTGAGCCGAGAAGGCCAAGAAGATATATTGATGAAAAAAAGTGGCTGAGTACAAAAAGAAGATCAAGAGAGCCACTCTACGAATCACCATGAACCGAAAGCTAAAATGAACAAGTGCGAGAACCATATCTACAAAAGTATTCAAGAAGGGTTCGGGATTGCTAAGTGCCGACAAAGTCTACTAAAAAGCTGAGAGACTTAGCAAACCCAGATGGTGATGGTGCACAAAGGTGATACCGAGATGAAGATGAGCGAAAAAAGAGTGAAGATCAACAGACACAAAGAAGATGTGGTCCGGACTCGAAGCTGAAAGCAAAGAGGACCACACCAAGCTGCTAAGTACAAAAGATGTTCAGAGCTTAATGACATCTTAGCATTTCGGCAAAGACCAACAACATCAACAACTACAACAACAAGAAGCCGGGGCTGAGGGTCCTTGTCCGAAGGACTAAATGAAGTTCCAAGCTTCTTTGGGCTTGAAGAGTTCTAGAGGGAACTAGAGAAGTTCCAAGGTTGCTGGCCTTGAAGAGTTCTTAGTGAACTGAAGTCCCAAGGCTGCTGGCCTTGAAGGAATCTTAGTGATTCAGGGTGCTGCCCTTCCTTAGTGGAAATCCTGCTAGTTGAAAGCAGAAGAGTGGATTAGGAGCTTGAGTCTCTGAACCACTTAAAACCCTTGTGTCTTTTACTTTATGTCATTTACATTATGTACATTAACTGCTATAACTGCTATGTATGTTTTAACTGCTTACCACTGAACTAACTCTACGAACAATGTATGTATGATTATGAATATATCAATGAAGGGGATCTTTTACTTATTCCATTGTGCTTGAAAAGATTCTTATGTTTGTCATATGCTAAATTATTAGCAATACAAAATAAATCAGAAAAGTATTTGAAATCAAAAAGGATCTATTCAACCCCCCCCCTTCTAGATCACATAACACGCACTGCTCGAGATCAAAAATGAAAATCCATATTAAAAGAGTTAAAAAATTTTGGTATGTGGGATATTATTATTTTAATTTTTATTCTAATTCGATAAGATACCTCAAATTAAAATCCATATTAAAACCATAAAAAAATTTGGATATAACCGAATTTTTAAAAATAAACGAATTATCAGAAAATTTCAGTTAAATTATTTTGGTTCGATTCGGTAATTCGGTTATACCCATTTTTTGCTCAGCCCTAAACCCAAGAGAGAGAATTTTTTTTAAAACTTTTTCTAAAATAAATTTGTAAAAAAGAATTAAGAAGTAACATTACTTTAACTGACGAATATCTCTTTTTTTAATTTCTTTAATCTCTTGTGCTTGTTTACAAATATCAATATTTTTTTTATATTTATTCTCTGTCATCGACGTTGGAAATGAAGGAGTATATAAGACTTCAGCTATAAATAATAAAAATAAAAATTCTAACGCCAATTAAAGTGACGTTGCATCTTACTCTTCTTTTTTACAAATTCTTTTTTTTTTAAAAAAATAAATAAAATAGGGATAAAATTGATATTACATTAATATGGGTCAAACTAACTTATTAGGAATGACTTCTAAGTCATTTTTAAATAAATTTATTCTTTTTAGTTCATAAAACATAATAAATTTTTTCTTCATCTTTTATGTTTTCTCTTAGAACCGATAGTATTATAATTTAATTTTATAATATAATTGGAAAAAAGGTAAAAGGAGAACTAGGAATAGC
The DNA here is from genome assembly GCA_020205615.1 of Panax quinquefolius. Taxonomy (NCBI): domain Eukaryota; kingdom Viridiplantae; phylum Streptophyta; class Magnoliopsida; order Apiales; family Araliaceae; genus Panax; species Panax quinquefolius. The sequence continues at coordinate 104,507,597 of CM035152.1, forward strand.
TAGGGGTATAGAATTAGTTGAGAATTTAAATATGAATAATTTTAAATTTGAATAATTAGTATAGAAAAATATACAATTAGTTGAGAATTTAAATATGAATAATTTTATCATTTAACATTTTTTTAAAATTCGTATAAAATCAATCATCACTTTCATTCTCGGAGTGAGGGAGTACTTGTAAGTATATCTTACTTCTATCTAGAAATAGGAAACATTGGGAAGCATAGATATTACTCATTCACCCCTCATTTGCTCATGTGCTACACTGTCTACCGCTACAAGTTATGGCGGTAGTTTAGTTAACTAATAAATTAGATTGGCTCAGTGGTAGCTTAAATTCTATTACCATATATATATATATATATATGATTCGATCAAGTGCATATCTTATTATCTTTACTCACAAGCCTCACCCCCCTTTAGCGATGGACGTGACGGTTGATTAATACAAATAGTCGTTGCTCATACTTTTAGCGACGCTATATGTTATCCGTCACTAAAAGTATAGATGACGATTGTATGATCGAAACCATCGCCAGATCCGTCGCTAAAGGGGGGTGAGCACGGGTGAGTAAAATAAGGGGTATACACTTGATCCTTGCTCTATATATATACTCATCTTAAATCTCCACATTAAACTAAATATATTATTATTAATAATAATATTATCGATGATGTGGATTATTTATTAATCCTAGTCTCAGCGATAAAATTGATGATAAACCTTTTAAATCATAGAAGATAGTAGATTTTATGCTCTACTTGACTCTTGTAATGGATTGCTTGTTCCGCTGCAGTTAAACTTATTGTCTATCATATTCTATCAGTTTAACACTATTGAAGGCTAACAATAAATTATTCTACATTATCTTAGTATTTGGCGACTTAAGATGGGTAATGTATACCTATTTTGGGGGCGTCACAATTATTATGACTATTATTATTATTATTATTATTATTATTATTATTATTATTCTTGTTGTTATTGTTATTATTATTATTATTATTATTATTATTATTATTATTATTATTACAATTAGTTATGGTATGTAGTGAAGGAGAAGAAAGGAATATATGGGGGAATCTCATATTTTGATATAAATATTAATCCTTGCAATACATTAACAATTGACTCATGTTGCTACAGTGGTCATATGACCAAAATTCCAAACGTGAGGTTTTGAGTTCAAATCTTTGGAGAAGCAATTTTTGGAAAAAATTCAAAAGACTCCACGTCAGCAACGGACACGTGTCAAATTATAATATTAAATACCACGCCCGGACACCACGTAAAGCGCCCGCGTGTAGTAGTAGTACTATTATTA